>CM076974.1:52453476-52510976 GCA_039105355.1 Benthosema pterotum
CGTGCCGGCGCCCCGCTGAGTGTTGACCGGCGCGGCCAGAGGCTTTGCCGGCCGCCGTGGCACGAGGGCAGAATTACTCGGTCTCTCTTCATGACGAATAAGCCTTTCGCCTTTTACTAAAGACTTCCGTGGAGAGGGACGTTGATGAGTTACGCATATTTTTGGAAGGCCTCGCCCACTGGGCAAGGCCAGCTCAGCTGTTGAAGGAAATGACGCGGAGTCGTGCGTTCGACTGCCGTGAGGCGTGAGCTCTTGCGAGTAGCACTATGGAGGGTTTCCTCAACGTGACGTACTGCCACGCATGGCTTGCGTTGTGCGCACGAGCGCTTGCAACGCTGTAGCGCCCCTCGCGTTTCTCCAAAGCGTCGCCTTTTCTCACTTTGCCGCCGCCTACCGTACAGGTATGAGAGCCCGAAGGCCACTGCAGCTGTCGCTTATGGCCATACCACGCTGAACACGCCCGATCTCGTCCGATCTCGAAGCTAAGCAGCGTCGGGCCTGGTTAGTACTTGGATGGAGACCGCCTGGGAATACCAGTGCTGTAAGCCTTTTGCTTTGCTCTTTATGTCGGCATGCTGTAGGAGCGATGGCTTTCCAAAATGTGTCTCTTTTACGATGTGCAAGGTGACCTACTGCCATCTGCGTCTTATGCGCGGCGTGTGTGGTTGAGACCTGTGAAGTAGCCCACAGAGGCCATTGTTGTGGTAACGCGGAGGGGACTGGCCGTGGCCACACCAGCAGTGGACTGGTCTGTGGATGAGTGCCTTCCTCTGTGAGCAGCATGCACAACTCATACTTACCTGGCAGGGCAGACACCATGATCAAGAAGGTGGTTCAGCCACGGCGAGGCTCAGCCATTGCACTCCGCGCTTTGCTGACCCGTGCGAATTCCCCAAATGTGGGAATCTCGACTGCATAATTTCTGGTAGTGGGGACTGCGTTCGCGCTCTCCCCTGATTAAGTGTCGAAAACAAGCGCCTAGCAAGGAACGTGACGCTGGAAAACACACAACGCGGCGCTCTTGCCCGGCTCTCCGCGCCCTCCCCGGGAGCCTTGTCGCCCCACCCGCGGCGCCCCTTCAGAACCCAGCTAAAGCGCGAACCCGGCTCTCCATCCGGAGCCGGTTAACCCACGGGTGGGTGGCGAGGGCCGTCACTCTAACGTGGCTCCCGGGGGCGCAAGTGCAAAATCTTCTAAGTGTGGACAGCAGAAAGCCGTTTTTGCCGGCTCTCCACTCAGACCCAGGGGCCTTGGCCACCCACCGGGGTGCCAGGCCCGAAGCCAGCTAAACCCGCAACCTGGCTCTCCATCCGAACCCGGGCACCCGCTCTTAAGCACCCCCCACGGAATCCTCCTCCTTAGCCCCGCGCACACATGGGCCGCACCCCTGGGCATACTCGTCCACTTTTCGGCCGCGCGCTTTGGCCGCTTTCCGGGCCTGTCTGGTGGAGCCCTGGGGGGGCTAGCGGCCGGATGGCGGTCAGGCCTGGCCAGGCTGTCCCGGCGATCAGGGCTGCCCAGCGCCACCCCGCGCGCCCGCTCCAGGCCACGCGCCCTCGACGCCTTAAAACCCAGGCCGAGCACCCTTGGACTGCCAAAAACGCACATTTGCCCCCGTTGCAGGCTCCCCTTGCCGAGCGGGAGCAAGCCAGGAGGGCGCTACTCTGCCAGCCTGAGCCAAGGCGAGGCCTAGTCCCCTGCTCTGGGGCGACGAGCGCTTGCTACGCTCTAGCGATCCCCTGGCGTTTCTCCAAAGTGTCGCTTTTTTCGCACTTTGCTGTCAGCTACTGTGCAGGTACGTATATGAGACCCCACCGGCCGCCTCCGCTGTCGCTTACGGCCATACCACCCTGAACACGCCCGACGATCTCGTCCGATCTCGGAAGCTAAGCAGGGTCGGGCCTGGTTAGTACTTGGATGGGAGACCGCCTGGGAATACCAGGTGCTGTAAGCTTTTCTTTCATGTCGGCGCGCTGAATGAGCAATGGTTGCTTTCGAGTGGCCACGCGAAACACTTGACAGTGTGCCGCACTGCCTTTTTGCACAAACGCACGTGCTGTTTTGCGTGTGCGTGCCGGCGCACCGCTGAGTGGTTGACCGGCGCGGCCAGAGGCTTTGCCGGCCGCCGTGGCACGAGGGCAGAATTACTCGGGTCTCTCTTCATGACGAATAAGCCTTTCGCCTTTTACTAAAGACTTCCGTGGAGAGGGACGTTGATGAGTTACGCATATTTTTGGAAGGCCTCGCCCACTGGGCAAGGCCAGCTCAGCTGTTGAAGGAAATGACGCGGAGTCGTGCGTTCGACTGCCGTGAGGCGTGAGCTCTTGCGAGTAGCACTATGGAGGGTTTCCTCAACGTGACGTACTGCCACGCATGGCTTGCGTTGTGCGCACGAGCGCTTGCAACGCTGTAGCGGCCCCTCGCGTTTCTCCAAAGCGTCGCCTTTTCTCACTTTGCCGCCGCCTACCGTACAGGTATGAGAGCCCGAAGGGCCACTGCTGCTGTCGCTTATGGCCATACCACGCTGAACACGCCCGATCTCGTCCGATCTCGGAAGCTAAGCAGCGTCGGGCCTGGTTAGTACTTGGATGGGAGACCGCCTGGGAATACCAGGTGCTGTAAGCCTTTTGCTTTGCTCTTTATGTCGGCATGCTGTAGGAGCGATGGCTTTCCAAAATGTGTCTCTTTTACGATGTGCAAGGTGACCTACTGCCATCTGCGTCTTATGCGCGCGTGTGTGGTTGAGACCTGTGAAGTAGCCCACAGAGGCCATTGTTGTGGTAACGCGGAGGGGACTGGCCGTGGCCACACCAGCAGTGGACTGGTCTGTGGATGAGTGCCTTCCTCTGTGAGCAGCATGCACAACTCATACTTACCTGGCAGGGCAGACACCATGATCAAGAAGGTGGTTCAGCCACGGCGAGGCTCAGCCATTGCACTCCGCGCTTTGCTGACCCGTGCGAATTCCCCAAATGTGGGAATCTCGACTGCATAATTTCTGGTAGTGGGGGACTGCGTTCGCGCTCTCCCCTGATTAAGTGTCGAAAACAAGCGCCTAGCAAGGAACGTGACGCTGGAAAACACACAACGCGGCGCTCTTGCCCGGCTCTCCGCGCCCTCCCCGGGAGCCTTGTCGCCCCACCGCGGCGCCCGCTCAGAACCCAGCTAAAGCGCGAACCCGGCTCTCCATCCGGAGCCGGTTAACCCACGGGGTGGGGTGGCGAGGGCCGTCACTCTAACGTGGCTCCCGGGGGCGCAAGTGCAAAATCTTCTAAGTGTGGACAGCAGAAAGCCGTTTTTGCCGGCTCTCCACTCAGACCCAGGGGGCCTTGGCCACCCACCGGGGTGCCAGGCCCGAAGCCAGCTAAACCCGCAACCTGGCTCTCCATCCGAACCCGGGCACCCGCTCTTAAGCACCCCCCACGGAATCCTCCTCCTTAGCCCCGCGCACACATGGGCCGCACCCCTGGGCATACTCGTCCACTTTTCGGCCGCGCGCTTTGGCCGCTTTCCGGGCCTGTCTGTGTGGAGCCCTGGGGGGCTAGCGGCCGGATGGCGGTCAGGCCTGGCCAGGCTGTCCCGGCGATCAGGGCTGCCCAGCGCCACCCGCGCGCCCGCTCCAGGCCACGCGCCCTCGACGCCTTAAAACCCAGGCCGAGCACCCTTGGACTGCCAAAAACGCACATTTGCCCCCGTTGCAGGGCTCCCCTTGCCGAGCGGGAGCAAGCCAGGAGGGCGCTACTCTGCCAGCCTGAGCCAAGGCGAGGCCTAGTCCCCTGCTCTGGGGGCGACGAGCGCTTGCTACGCTCTAGCGATCCCCTGGCGTTTCTCCAAAGTGTCGCTTTTCGCACTTTGCTGTCAGCTACTGTGCAGGTACGTATATGAGACCTACCGGCCGCCTCCGCTGTCGCTTACGGCCATACCACCCTGAACACGCCCGATCTCGTCCGATCTCGGAAGCTAAGCAGGGTCGGGCCTGGTTAGTACTTGGATGGGAGACCGCCTGGGAATACCAGGTGCTGTAAGCTTTTCTTTCATGTCGGCGCGCTGAATGAGCAATGGTTGCTTTCGAGTGGCCACGCGAAACACTTGACAGTGTGCCGCACTGCCTTTTTGCACAAACGCACGTGCTGTTTTGCGTGTGCGTGCCGGCGCACCGCTGAGTGGTTGACCGGCGCGGCCAGAGGCTTTGCCGGCCGCCGTGGCACGAGGGCAGAATTACTCGGGTCTCTCTTCATGACGAATAAGCCTTTCGCCTTTTACTAAAGACTTCCGTGGAGAGGGACGTTGATGAGTTACGCATATTTTTGGAAGGCCTCGCCCACTGGGCAAGGCCAGCTCAGCTGTTGAAGGAAATGACGCGGAGTCGTGCGTTCGACTGCCGTGAGGCGTGAGCTCTTGCGAGTAGCACTATGGAGGGTTTCCTCAACGTGACGTACTGCCACGCATGGCTTGCGTTGTGCGCACGAGCGCTTGCAACGCTGTAGCGGCCCCTCGCGTTTCTCCAAAGCGTCGCCTTTTCTCACTTTGCCGCCGCCTACCGTACAGGTATGAGAGCCCGAAGGGCCACTGCTGCTGTCGCTTATGGCCATACCACGCTGAACACGCCCGATCTCGTCCGATCTCGGAAGCTAAGCAGCGTCGGGCCTGGTTAGTACTTGGATGGGAGACCGCCTGGGAATACCAGGTGCTGTAAGCCTTTTGCTTTGCTCTTTATGTCGGCATGCTGTAGGAGCGATGGCTTTCCAAAATGTGTCTCTTTTACGATGTGCAAGGTGACCTACTGCCATCTGCGTCTTATGCGCGCGTGTGTGGTTGAGACCTGTGAAGTAGCCCACAGAGGCCATTGTTGTGGTAACGCGGAGGGGACTGGCCGTGGCCACACCAGCAGTGGACTGGTCTGTGGATGAGTGCCTTCCTCTGTGAGCAGCATGCACAACTCATACTTACCTGGCAGGGCAGACACCATGATCAAGAAGGTGGTTCAGCCACGGCGAGGCTCAGCCATTGCACTCCGCGCTTTGCTGACCCGTGCGAATTCCCCAAATGTGGGAATCTCGACTGCATAATTTCTGGTAGTGGGGGACTGCGTTCGCGCTCTCCCCTGATTAAGTGTCGAAAACAAGCGCCTAGCAAGGAACGTGACGCTGGAAAACACACAACGCGGCGCTCTTGCCCGGCTCTCCGCGCCCTCCCGGGGAGCCTTGTCGCCCCACCGCGGCGCCCGCTCAGAACCCAGCTAAAGCGCGAACCCGGCTCTCCATCCGGAGCCGGTTAACCCACGGGGTGGGGTGGCGAGGGCCGTCACTCTAACGTGGCTCCCGGGGGCGCAAGTGCAAAATCTTCTAAGTGTGGACAGCAGAAAGCCGTTTTTGCCGGCTCTCCACTCAGACCCAGGGGGCCTTGGCCACCCACCGGGTGCCAGGCCCGAAGCCAGCTAAACCCGCAACCTGGCTCTCCATCCGAACCCGGGCACCCGCTCTTAAGCACCCCCCACGGAATCCTCCTCCTTAGCCCCGCGCACACATGGGCCGCACCCCTGGGCATACTCGTCCACTTTTCGGCCGCGCGCTTTGGCCGCTTTCCGGGCCTGTCTGTGTGGAGCCCTGGGGGGCTAGCGGCCGGATGGCGGTCAGGCCTGGCCAGGCTGTCCCGGCGATCAGGGCTGCCCAGCGCCACCCGCGCGCCCGCTCCAGGCCACGCGCCCTCGACGCCTTAAAACCCAGGCCGAGCACCCTTGGACTGCCAAAAACGCACATTTGCCCCCGTTGCAGGGCTCCCCTTGCCGAGCGGGAGCAAGCCAGGAGGGCGCTACTCTGCCAGCCTGAGCCAAGGCGAGGCCTAGTCCCCTGCTCTGGGGGCGACGAGCGCTTGCTACGCTCTAGCGATCCCCTGGCGTTTCTCCAAAGTGTCGCTTTTCGCACTTTGCTGTCAGCTACTGTGCAGGTACGTATATGAGACCTACCGGCCGCCTCCGCTGTCGCTTACGGCCATACCACCCTGAACACGCCCGATCTCGTCCGATCTCGGAAGCTAAGCAGGGTCGGGCCTGGTTAGTACTTGGATGGGAGACCGCCTGGGAATACCAGGTGCTGTAAGCTTTTCTTTCATGTCGGCGCGCTGAATGAGCAATGGTTGCTTTCGAGTGGCCACGCGAAACACTTGACAGTGTGCCGCACTGCCTTTTTGCACAAACGCACGTGCTGTTTTGCGTGTGCGTGCCGGCGCACCGCTGAGTGGTTGACCGGCGCGGCCAGAGGCTTTGCCGGCCGCCGTGGCACGAGGGCAGAATTACTCGGGTCTCTCTTCATGACGAATAAGCCTTTCGCCTTTTACTAAAGACTTCCGTGGAGAGGGACGTTGATGAGTTACGCATATTTTTGGAAGGCCTCGCCCACTGGGCAAGGCCAGCTCAGCTGTTGAAGGAAATGACGCGGAGTCGTGCGTTCGACTGCCGTGAGGCGTGAGCTCTTGCGAGTAGCACTATGGAGGGTTTCCTCAACGTGACGTACTGCCACGCATGGCTTGCGTTGTGCGCACGAGCGCTTGCAACGCTGTAGCGGCCCCTCGCGTTTCTCCAAAGCGTCGCCTTTTCTCACTTTGCCGCCGCCTACCGTACAGGTATGAGAGCCCGAAGGGCCACTGCTGCTGTCGCTTATGGCCATACCACGCTGAACACGCCCGATCTCGTCCGATCTCGGAAGCTAAGCAGCGTCGGGCCTGGTTAGTACTTGGATGGGAGACCGCCTGGGAATACCAGGTGCTGTAAGCCTTTTGCTTTGCTCTTTATGTCGGCATGCTGTAGGAGCGATGGCTTTCCAAAATGTGTCTCTTTTACGATGTGCAAGGTGACCTACTGCCATCTGCGTCTTATGCGCGCGTGTGTGGTTGAGACCTGTGAAGTAGCCCACAGAGGCCATTGTTGTGGTAACGCGGAGGGGACTGGCCGTGGCCACACCAGCAGTGGACTGGTCTGTGGATGAGTGCCTTCCTCTGTGAGCAGCATGCACAACTCATACTTACCTGGCAGGGCAGACACCATGATCAAGAAGGTGGTTCAGCCACGGCGAGGCTCAGCCATTGCACTCCGCGCTTTGCTGACCCGTGCGAATTCCCCAAATGTGGGAATCTCGACTGCATAATTTCTGGTAGTGGGGGACTGCGTTCGCGCTCTCCCCTGATTAAGTGTCGAAAACAAGCGCCTAGCAAGGAACGTGACGCTGGAAAACACACAACGCGGCGCTCTTGCCCGGCTCTCCGCGCCCTCCCGGGGAGCCTTGTCGCCCCACCGCGGCGCCCGCTCAGAACCCAGCTAAAGCGCGAACCCGGCTCTCCATCCGGAGCCGGTTAACCCACGGGGTGGGGTGGCGAGGGCCGTCACTCTAACGTGGCTCCCGGGGGCGCAAGTGCAAAATCTTCTAAGTGTGGACAGCAGAAAGCCGTTTTTGCCGGCTCTCCACTCAGACCCAGGGGGCCTTGGCCACCCACCGGGGTGCCAGGCCCGAAGCCAGCTAAACCCGCAACCTGGCTCTCCATCCGAACCCGGGCACCCGCTCTTAAGCACCCCCCACGGAATCCTCCTCCTTAGCCCCGCGCACACATGGGCCGCACCCCTGGGCATACTCGTCCACTTTTCGGCCGCGCGCTTTGGCCGCTTTCCGGGCCTGTCTGTGTGGAGCCCTGGGGGGGCTAGCGGCCGGATGGCGGTCAGGCCTGGCCAGGCTGTCCCGGCGATCAGGGCTGCCCAGCGCCACCCGCGCGCCCGCTCCAGGCCACGCGCCCTCGACGCCTTAAAACCCAGGCCGAGCACCCTTGGACTGCCAAAAACGCACATTTGCCCCCGTTGCAGGGCTCCCCTTGCCGAGCGGGAGCAAGCCAGGAGGGCGCTACTCTGCCAGCCTGAGCCAAGGCGAGGCCTAGTCCCCTGCTCTGGGGGCGACGAGCGCTTGCTACGCTCTAGCGATCCCCTGGCGTTTCTCCAAAGTGTCGCTTTTCGCACTTTGCTGTCAGCTACTGTGCAGGTACGTATATGAGACCTACCGGCCGCCTCCGCTGTCGCTTACGGCCATACCACCCTGAACACGCCCGATCTCGTCCGATCTCGGAAGCTAAGCAGGGTCGGGCCTGGTTAGTACTTGGATGGGAGACCGCCTGGGAATACCAGGTGCTGTAAGCTTTTCTTTCATGTCGGCGCGCTGAATGAGCAATGGTTGCTTTCGAGTGGCCACGCGAAACACTTGACAGTGTGCCGCACTGCCTTTTTGCACAAACGCACGTGCTGTTTTGCGTGTGCGTGCCGGCGCACCGCTGAGTGGTTGACCGGCGCGGCCAGAGGCTTTGCCGGCCGCCGTGGCACGAGGGCAGAATTACTCGGGTCTCTCTTCATGACGAATAAGCCTTTCGCCTTTTACTAAAGACTTCCGTGGAGAGGGACGTTGATGAGTTACGCATATTTTTGGAAGGCCTCGCCCACTGGGCAAGGCCAGCTCAGCTGTTGAAGGAAATGACGCGGAGTCGTGCGTTCGACTGCCGTGAGGCGTGAGCTCTTGCGAGTAGCACTATGGAGGGTTTCCTCAACGTGACGTACTGCCACGCATGGCTTGCGTTGTGCGCACGAGCGCTTGCAACGCTGTAGCGGCCCCTCGCGTTTCTCCAAAGCGTCGCCTTTTCTCACTTTGCCGCCGCCTACCGTACAGGTATGAGAGCCCGAAGGGCCACTGCTGCTGTCGCTTATGGCCATACCACGCTGAACACGCCCGATCTCGTCCGATCTCGGAAGCTAAGCAGCGTCGGGCCTGGTTAGTACTTGGATGGGAGACCGCCTGGGAATACCAGGTGCTGTAAGCCTTTTGCTTTGCTCTTTATGTCGGCATGCTGTAGGAGCGATGGCTTTCCAAAATGTGTCTCTTTTACGATGTGCAAGGTGACCTACTGCCATCTGCGTCTTATGCGCGCGTGTGTGGTTGAGACCTGTGAAGTAGCCCACAGAGGCCATTGTTGTGGTAACGCGGAGGGGACTGGCCGTGGCCACACCAGCAGTGGACTGGTCTGTGGATGAGTGCCTTCCTCTGTGAGCAGCATGCACAACTCATACTTACCTGGCAGGGCAGACACCATGATCAAGAAGGTGGTTCAGCCACGGCGAGGCTCAGCCATTGCACTCCGCGCTTTGCTGACCCGTGCGAATTCCCCAAATGTGGGAATCTCGACTGCATAATTTCTGGTAGTGGGGGACTGCGTTCGCGCTCTCCCCTGATTAAGTGTCGAAAACAAGCGCCTAGCAAGGAACGTGACGCTGGAAAACACACAACGCGGCGCTCTTGCCCGGCTCTCCGCGCCCTCCCGGGGAGCCTTGTCGCCCCACCGCGGCGCCCGCTCAGAACCCAGCTAAAGCGCGAACCCGGCTCTCCATCCGGAGCCGGTTAACCCACGGGGTGGGGTGGCGAGGGCCGTCACTCTAACGTGGCTCCCGGGGGCGCAAGTGCAAAATCTTCTAAGTGTGGACAGCAGAAAGCCGTTTTTGCCGGCTCTCCACTCAGACCCAGGGGGCCTTGGCCACCCACCGGGGTGCCAGGCCCGAAGCCAGCTAAACCCGCAACCTGGCTCTCCATCCGAACCCGGGCACCCGCTCTTAAGCACCCCCCACGGAATCCTCCTCCTTAGCCCCGCGCACACATGGGCCGCACCCCTGGGCATACTCGTCCACTTTTCGGCCGCGCGCTTTGGCCGCTTTCCGGGCCTGTCTGTGTGGAGCCCTGGGGGGGCTAGCGGCCGGATGGCGGTCAGGCCTGGCCAGGCTGTCCCGGCGATCAGGGCTGCCCAGCGCCACCCGCGCGCCCGCTCCAGGCCACGCGCCCTCGACGCCTTAAAACCCAGGCCGAGCACCCTTGGACTGCCAAAAACGCACATTTGCCCCCGTTGCAGGGCTCCCCTTGCCGAGCGGGAGCAAGCCAGGAGGGCGCTACTCTGCCAGCCTGAGCCAAGGCGAGGCCTAGTCCCCTGCTCTGGGGGCGACGAGCGCTTGCTACGCTCTAGCGATCCCCTGGCGTTTCTCCAAAGTGTCGCTTTTCGCACTTTGCTGTCAGCTACTGTGCAGGTACGTATATGAGACCTACCGGCCGCCTCCGCTGTCGCTTACGGCCATACCACCCTGAACACGCCCGATCTCGTCCGATCTCGGAAGCTAAGCAGGGTCGGGCCTGGTTAGTACTTGGATGGGAGACCGCCTGGGAATACCAGGTGCTGTAAGCTTTTCTTTCATGTCGGCGCGCTGAATGAGCAATGGTTGCTTTCGAGTGGCCACGCGAAACACTTGACAGTGTGCCGCACTGCCTTTTTGCACAAACGCACGTGCTGTTTTGCGTGTGCGTGCCGGCGCACCGCTGAGTGGTTGACCGGCGCGGCCAGAGGCTTTGCCGGCCGCCGTGGCACGAGGGCAGAATTACTCGGGTCTCTCTTCATGACGAATAAGCCTTTCGCCTTTTACTAAAGACTTCCGTGGAGAGGGACGTTGATGAGTTACGCATATTTTTGGAAGGCCTCGCCCACTGGGCAAGGCCAGCTCAGCTGTTGAAGGAAATGACGCGGAGTCGTGCGTTCGACTGCCGTGAGGCGTGAGCTCTTGCGAGTAGCACTATGGAGGGTTTCCTCAACGTGACGTACTGCCACGCATGGCTTGCGTTGTGCGCACGAGCGCTTGCAACGCTGTAGCGGCCCCTCGCGTTTCTCCAAAGCGTCGCCTTTTCTCACTTTGCCGCCGCCTACCGTACAGGTATGAGAGCCCGAAGGGCCACTGCTGCTGTCGCTTATGGCCATACCACGCTGAACACGCCCGATCTCGTCCGATCTCGGAAGCTAAGCAGCGTCGGGCCTGGTTAGTACTTGGATGGGAGACCGCCTGGGAATACCAGGTGCTGTAAGCCTTTTGCTTTGCTCTTTATGTCGGCATGCTGTAGGAGCGATGGCTTTCCAAAATGTGTCTCTTTTACGATGTGCAAGGTGACCTACTGCCATCTGCGTCTTATGCGCGCGTGTGTGGTTGAGACCTGTGAAGTAGCCCACAGAGGCCATTGTTGTGGTAACGCGGAGGGGACTGGCCGTGGCCACACCAGCAGTGGACTGGTCTGTGGATGAGTGCCTTCCTCTGTGAGCAGCATGCACAACTCATACTTACCTGGCAGGGCAGACACCATGATCAAGAAGGTGGTTCAGCCACGGCGAGGCTCAGCCATTGCACTCCGCGCTTTGCTGACCCGTGCGAATTCCCCAAATGTGGGAATCTCGACTGCATAATTTCTGGTAGTGGGGGACTGCGTTCGCGCTCTCCCCTGATTAAGTGTCGAAAACAAGCGCCTAGCAAGGAACGTGACGCTGGAAAACACACAACGCGGCGCTCTTGCCCGGCTCTCCGCGCCCTCCCGGGGAGCCTTGTCGCCCCACCGCGGCGCCCGCTCAGAACCCAGCTAAAGCGCGAACCCGGCTCTCCATCCGGAGCCGGTTAACCCACGGGGTGGGGTGGCGAGGGCCGTCACTCTAACGTGGCTCCCGGGGCGCAAGTGCAAAATCTTCTAAGTGTGGACAGCAGAAAGCCGTTTTTGCCGGCTCTCCACTCAGACCCAGGGGGCCTTGGCCACCCACCGGGGTGCCAGGCCCGAAGCCAGCTAAACCCGCAACCTGGCTCTCCATCCGAACCCGGGCACCCGCTCTTAAGCACCCCCCACGGAATCCTCCTCCTTAGCCCCGCGCACACATGGGCCGCACCCCTGGGCATACTCGTCCACTTTTCGGCCGCGCGCTTTGGCCGCTTTCCGGGCCTGTCTGTGTGGAGCCCTGGGGGGGCTAGCGGCCGGATGGCGGTCAGGCCTGGCCAGGCTGTCCCGGCGATCAGGGCTGCCCAGCGCCACCCGCGCGCCCGCTCCAGGCCACGCGCCCTCGACGCCTTAAAACCCAGGCCGAGCACCCTTGGACTGCCAAAAACGCACATTTGCCCCCGTTGCAGGGCTCCCCTTGCCGAGCGGGAGCAAGCCAGGAGGGCGCTACTCTGCCAGCCTGAGCCAAGGCGAGGCCTAGTCCCCTGCTCTGGGGGCGACGAGCGCTTGCTACGCTCTAGCGATCCCCTGGCGTTTCTCCAAAGTGTCGCTTTTCGCACTTTGCTGTCAGCTACTGTGCAGGTACGTATATGAGACCTACCGGCCGCCTCCGCTGTCGCTTACGGCCATACCACCCTGAACACGCCCGATCTCGTCCGATCTCGGAAGCTAAGCAGGGTCGGGCCTGGTTAGTACTTGGATGGGAGACCGCCTGGGAATACCAGGTGCTGTAAGCTTTTCTTTCATGTCGGCGCGCTGAATGAGCAATGGTTGCTTTCGAGTGGCCACGCGAAACACTTGACAGTGTGCCGCACTGCCTTTTTGCACAAACGCACGTGCTGTTTTGCGTGTGCGTGCCGGCGCACCGCTGAGTGGTTGACCGGCGCGGCCAGAGGCTTTGCCGGCCGCCGTGGCACGAGGGCAGAATTACTCGGGTCTCTCTTCATGACGAATAAGCCTTTCGCCTTTTACTAAAGACTTCCGTGGAGAGGGACGTTGATGAGTTACGCATATTTTTGGAAGGCCTCGCCCACTGGGCAAGGCCAGCTCAGCTGTTGAAGGAAATGACGCGGAGTCGTGCGTTCGACTGCCGTGAGGCGTGAGCTCTTGCGAGTAGCACTATGGAGGGTTTCCTCAACGTGACGTACTGCCACGCATGGCTTGCGTTGTGCGCACGAGCGCTTGCAACGCTGTAGCGGCCCCTCGCGTTTCTCCAAAGCGTCGCCTTTTCTCACTTTGCCGCCGCCTACCGTACAGGTATGAGAGCCCGAAGGGCCACTGCTGCTGTCGCTTATGGCCATACCACGCTGAACACGCCCGATCTCGTCCGATCTCGGAAGCTAAGCAGCGTCGGGCCTGGTTAGTACTTGGATGGGAGACCGCCTGGGAATACCAGGTGCTGTAAGCCTTTTGCTTTGCTCTTTATGTCGGCATGCTGTAGGAGCGATGGCTTTCCAAAATGTGTCTCTTTTACGATGTGCAAGGTGACCTACTGCCATCTGCGTCTTATGCGCGCGTGTGTGGTTGAGACCTGTGAAGTAGCCCACAGAGGCCATTGTTGTGGTAACGCGGAGGGGACTGGCCGTGGCCACACCAGCAGTGGACTGGTCTGTGGATGAGTGCCTTCCTCTGTGAGCAGCATGCACAACTCATACTTACCTGGCAGGGCAGACACCATGATCAAGAAGGTGGTTCAGCCACGGCGAGGCTCAGCCATTGCACTCCGCGCTTTGCTGACCCGTGCGAATTCCCCAAATGTGGGAATCTCGACTGCATAATTTCTGGTAGTGGGGGACTGCGTTCGCGCTCTCCCCTGATTAAGTGTCGAAAACAAGCGCCTAGCAAGGAACGTGACGCTGGAAAACACACAACGCGGCGCTCTTGCCCGGCTCTCCGCGCCCTCCCGGGGAGCCTTGTCGCCCCACCGCGGCGCCCGCTCAGAACCCAGCTAAAGCGCGAACCCGGCTCTCCATCCGGAGCCGGTTAACCCACGGGGTGGGGTGGCGAGGGCCGTCACTCTAACGTGGCTCCCGGGGGCGCAAGTGCAAAATCTTCTAAGTGTGGACAGCAGAAAGCCGTTTTTGCCGGCTCTCCACTCAGACCCAGGGGGCCTTGGCCACCCACCGGGGTGCCAGGCCCGAAGCCAGCTAAACCCGCAACCTGGCTCTCCATCCGAACCCGGGCACCCGCTCTTAAGCACCCCCCACGGAATCCTCCTCCTTAGCCCCGCGCACACATGGGCCGCACCCCTGGGCATACTCGTCCACTTTTCGGCCGCGCGCTTTGGCCGCTTTCCGGGCCTGTCTGTGTGGAGCCCTGGGGGGGCTAGCGGCCGGATGGCGGTCAGGCCTGGCCAGGCTGTCCCGGCGATCAGGGCTGCCCAGCGCCACCCGCGCGCCCGCTCCAGGCCACGCGCCCTCGACGCCTTAAAACCCAGGCCGAGCACCCTTGGACTGCCAAAAACGCACATTTGCCCCCGTTGCAGGGCTCCCCTTGCCGAGCGGGAGCAAGCCAGGAGGGCGCTACTCTGCCAGCCTGAGCCAAGGCGAGGCCTAGTCCCCTGCTCTGGGGGCGACGAGCGCTTGCTACGCTCTAGCGATCCCCTGGCGTTTCTCCAAAGTGTCGCTTTTCGCACTTTGCTGTCAGCTACTGTGCAGGTACGTATATGAGACCTACCGGCCGCCTCCGCTGTCGCTTACGGCCATACCACCCTGAACACGCCCGATCTCGTCCGATCTCGGAAGCTAAGCAGGGTCGGGCCTGGTTAGTACTTGGATGGGAGACCGCCTGGGAATACCAGGTGCTGTAAGCTTTTCTTTCATGTCGGCGCGCTGAATGAGCAATGGTTGCTTTCGAGTGGCCACGCGAAACACTTGACAGTGTGCCGCACTGCCTTTTTGCACAAACGCACGTGCTGTTTTGCGTGTGCGTGCCGGCGCACCGCTGAGTGGTTGACCGGCGCGGCCAGAGGCTTTGCCGGCCGCCGTGGCACGAGGGCAGAATTACTCGGGTCTCTCTTCATGACGAATAAGCCTTTCGCCTTTTACTAAAGACTTCCGTGGAGAGGGACGTTGATGAGTTACGCATATTTTTGGAAGGCCTCGCCCACTGGGCAAGGCCAGCTCAGCTGTTGAAGGAAATGACGCGGAGTCGTGCGTTCGACTGCCGTGAGGCGTGAGCTCTTGCGAGTAGCACTATGGAGGGTTTCCTCAACGTGACGTACTGCCACGCATGGCTTGCGTTGTGCGCACGAGCGCTTGCAACGCTGTAGCGGCCCCTCGCGTTTCTCCAAAGCGTCGCCTTTTCTCACTTTGCCGCCGCCTACCGTACAGGTATGAGAGCCCGAAGGGCCACTGCTGCTGTCGCTTATGGCCATACCACGCTGAACACGCCCGATCTCGTCCGATCTCGGAAGCTAAGCAGCGTCGGGCCTGGTTAGTACTTGGATGGGAGACCGCCTGGGAATACCAGGTGCTGTAAGCCTTTTGCTTTGCTCTTTATGTCGGCATGCTGTAGGAGCGATGGCTTTCCAAAATGTGTCTCTTTTACGATGTGCAAGGTGACCTACTGCCATCTGCGTCTTATGCGCGCGTGTGTGGTTGAGACCTGTGAAGTAGCCCACAGAGGCCATTGTTGTGGTAACGCGGAGGGGACTGGCCGTGGCCACACCAGCAGTGGACTGGTCTGTGGATGAGTGCCTTCCTCTGTGAGCAGCATGCACAACTCATACTTACCTGGCAGGGCAGACACCATGATCAAGAAGGTGGTTCAGCCACGGCGAGGCTCAGCCATTGCACTCCGCGCTTTGCTGACCCGTGCGAATTCCCCAAATGTGGGAATCTCGACTGCATAATTTCTGGTAGTGGGGGACTGCGTTCGCGCTCTCCCCTGATTAAGTGTCGAAAACAAGCGCCTAGCAAGGAACGTGACGCTGGAAAACACACAACGCGGCGCTCTTGCCCGGCTCTCCGCGCCCTCCCGGGGAGCCTTGTCGCCCCACCGCGGCGCCCGCTCAGAACCCAGCTAAAGCGCGAACCCGGCTCTCCATCCGGAGCCGGTTAACCCACGGGGTGGGGTGGCGAGGGCCGTCACTCTAACGTGGCTCCCGGGGGCGCAAGTGCAAAATCTTCTAAGTGTGGACAGCAGAAAGCCGTTTTTGCCGGCTCTCCACTCAGACCCAGGGGGCCTTGGCCACCCACCGGGGTGCCAGGCCCGAAGCCAGCTAAACCCGCAACCTGGCTCTCCATCCGAACCCGGGCACCCGCTCTTAAGCACCCCCCACGGAATCCTCCTCCTTAGCCCCGCGCACACATGGGCCGCACCCCTGGGCATACTCGTCCACTTTTCGGCCGCGCGCTTTGGCCGCTTTCCGGGCCTGTCTGTGTGGAGCCCTGGGGGGGCTAGCGGCCGGATGGCGGTCAGGCCTGGCCAGGCTGTCCCGGCGATCAGGGCTGCCCAGCGCCACCCGCGCGCCCGCTCCAGGCCACGCGCCCTCGACGCCTTAAAACCCAGGCCGAGCACCCTTGGACTGCCAAAAACGCACATTTGCCCCCGTTGCAGGGCTCCCCTTGCCGAGCGGGAGCAAGCCAGGAGGGCGCTACTCTGCCAGCCTGAGCCAAGGCGAGGCCTAGTCCCCTGCTCTGGGGGCGACGAGCGCTTGCTACGCTCTAGCGATCCCCTGGCGTTTCTCCAAAGTGTCGCTTTTCGCACTTTGCTGTCAGCTACTGTGCAGGTACGTATATGAGACCTACCGGCCGCCTCCGCTGTCGCTTACGGCCATACCACCCTGAACACGCCCGATCTCGTCCGATCTCGGAAGCTAAGCAGGGTCGGGCCTGGTTAGTACTTGGATGGGAGACCGCCTGGGAATACCAGGTGCTGTAAGCTTTTCTTTCATGTCGGCGCGCTGAATGAGCAATGGTTGCTTTCGAGTGGCCACGCGAAACACTTGACAGTGTGCCGCACTGCCTTTTTGCACAAACGCACGTGCTGTTTTGCGTGTGCGTGCCGGCGCACCGCTGAGTGGTTGACCGGCGCGGCCAGAGGCTTTGCCGGCCGCCGTGGCACGAGGGCAGAATTACTCGGGTCTCTCTTCATGACGAATAAGCCTTTCGCCTTTTACTAAAGACTTCCGTGGAGAGGGACGTTGATGAGTTACGCATATTTTTGGAAGGCCTCGCCCACTGGGCAAGGCCAGCTCAGCTGTTGAAGGAAATGACGCGGAGTCGTGCGTTCGACTGCCGTGAGGCGTGAGCTCTTGCGAGTAGCACTATGGAGGGTTTCCTCAACGTGACGTACTGCCACGCATGGCTTGCGTTGTGCGCACGAGCGCTTGCAACGCTGTAGCGGCCCCTCGCGTTTCTCCAAAGCGTCGCCTTTTCTCACTTTGCCGCCGCCTACCGTACAGGTATGAGAGCCCGAAGGGCCACTGCTGCTGTCGCTTATGGCCATACCACGCTGAACACGCCCGATCTCGTCCGATCTCGGAAGCTAAGCAGCGTCGGGCCTGGTTAGTACTTGGATGGGAGACCGCCTGGGAATACCAGGTGCTGTAAGCCTTTTGCTTTGCTCTTTATGTCGGCATGCTGTAGGAGCGATGGCTTTCCAAAATGTGTCTCTTTTACGATGTGCAAGGTGACCTACTGCCATCTGCGTCTTATGCGCGCGTGTGTGGTTGAGACCTGTGAAGTAGCCCACAGAGGCCATTGTTGTGGTAACGCGGAGGGGACTGGCCGTGGCCACACCAGCAGTGGACTGGTCTGTGGATGAGTGCCTTCCTCTGTGAGCAGCATGCACAACTCATACTTACCTGGCAGGGCAGACACCATGATCAAGAAGGTGGTTCAGCCACGGCGAGGCTCAGCCATTGCACTCCGCGCTTTGCTGACCCGTGCGAATTCCCCAAATGTGGGAATCTCGACTGCATAATTTCTGGTAGTGGGGGACTGCGTTCGCGCTCTCCCCTGATTAAGTGTCGAAAACAAGCGCCTAGCAAGGAACGTGACGCTGGAAAACACACAACGCGGCGCTCTTGCCCGGCTCTCCGCGCCCTCCCGGGGAGCCTTGTCGCCCCACCGCGGCGCCCGCTCAGAACCCAGCTAAAGCGCGAACCCGGCTCTCCATCCGGAGCCGGTTAACCCACGGGGTGGGGTGGCGAGGGCCGTCACTCTAACGTGGCTCCCGGGGGCGCAAGTGCAAAATCTTCTAAGTGTGGACAGCAGAAAGCCGTTTTTGCCGGCTCTCCACTCAGACCCAGGGGGCCTTGGCCACCCACCGGGGTGCCAGGCCCGAAGCCAGCTAAACCCGCAACCTGGCTCTCCATCCGAACCCGGGCACCCGCTCTTAAGCACCCCCCACGGAATCCTCCTCCTTAGCCCCGCGCACACATGGGCCGCACCCCTGGGCATACTCGTCCACTTTTCGGCCGCGCGCTTTGGCCGCTTTCCGGGCCTGTCTGTGTGGAGCCCTGGGGGGGCTAGCGGCCGGATGGCGGTCAGGCCTGGCCAGGCTGTCCCGGCGATCAGGGCTGCCCAGCGCCACCCGCGCGCCCGCTCCAGGCCACGCGCCCTCGACGCCTTAAAACCCAGGCCGAGCACCCTTGGACTGCCAAAAACGCACATTTGCCCCCGTTGCAGGGCTCCCCTTGCCGAGCGGGAGCAAGCCAGGAGGGCGCTACTCTGCCAGCCTGAGCCAAGGCGAGGCCTAGTCCCCTGCTCTGGGGGCGACGAGCGCTTGCTACGCTCTAGCGATCCCCTGGCGTTTCTCCAAAGTGTCGCTTTTCGCACTTTGCTGTCAGCTACTGTGCAGGTACGTATATGAGACCTACCGGCCGCCTCCGCTGTCGCTTACGGCCATACCACCCTGAACACGCCCGATCTCGTCCGATCTCGGAAGCTAAGCAGGGTCGGGCCTGGTTAGTACTTGGATGGGAGACCGCCTGGGAATACCAGGTGCTGTAAGCTTTTCTTTCATGTCGGCGCGCTGAATGAGCAATGGTTGCTTTCGAGTGGCCACGCGAAACACTTGACAGTGTGCCGCACTGCCTTTTTGCACAAACGCACGTGCTGTTTTGCGTGTGCGTGCCGGCGCACCGCTGAGTGGTTGACCGGCGCGGCCAGAGGCTTTGCCGGCCGCCGTGGCACGAGGGCAGAATTACTCGGGTCTCTCTTCATGACGAATAAGCCTTTCGCCTTTTACTAAAGACTTCCGTGGAGAGGGACGTTGATGAGTTACGCATATTTTTGGAAGGCCTCGCCCACTGGGCAAGGCCAGCTCAGCTGTTGAAGGAAATGACGCGGAGTCGTGCGTTCGACTGCCGTGAGGCGTGAGCTCTTGCGAGTAGCACTATGGAGGGTTTCCTCAACGTGACGTACTGCCACGCATGGCTTGCGTTGTGCGCACGAGCGCTTGCAACGCTGTAGCGGCCCCTCGCGTTTCTCCAAAGCGTCGCCTTTTCTCACTTTGCCGCCGCCTACCGTACAGGTATGAGAGCCCGAAGGGCCACTGCTGCTGTCGCTTATGGCCATACCACGCTGAACACGCCCGATCTCGTCCGATCTCGGAAGCTAAGCAGCGTCGGGCCTGGTTAGTACTTGGATGGGAGACCGCCTGGGAATACCAGGTGCTGTAAGCCTTTTGCTTTGCTCTTTATGTCGGCATGCTGTAGGAGCGATGGCTTTCCAAAATGTGTCTCTTTTACGATGTGCAAGGTGACCTACTGCCATCTGCGTCTTATGCGCGCGTGTGTGGTTGAGACCTGTGAAGTAGCCCACAGAGGCCATTGTTGTGGTAACGCGGAGGGGACTGGCCGTGGCCACACCAGCAGTGGACTGGTCTGTGGATGAGTGCCTTCCTCTGTGAGCAGCATGCACAACTCATACTTACCTGGCAGGGCAGACACCATGATCAAGAAGGTGGTTCAGCCACGGCGAGGCTCAGCCATTGCACTCCGCGCTTTGCTGACCCGTGCGAATTCCCCAAATGTGGGAATCTCGACTGCATAATTTCTGGTAGTGGGGGACTGCGTTCGCGCTCTCCCCTGATTAAGTGTCGAAAACAAGCGCCTAGCAAGGAACGTGACGCTGGAAAACACACAACGCGGCGCTCTTGCCCGGCTCTCCGCGCCCTCCCGGGGAGCCTTGTCGCCCCACCGCGGCGCCCGCTCAGAACCCAGCTAAAGCGCGAACCCGGCTCTCCATCCGGAGCCGGTTAACCCACGGGGTGGGGTGGCGAGGGCCGTCACTCTAACGTGGCTCCCGGGGGCGCAAGTGCAAAATCTTCTAAGTGTGGACAGCAGAAAGCCGTTTTTGCCGGCTCTCCACTCAGACCCAGGGGGCCTTGGCCACCCACCGGGGTGCCAGGCCCGAAGCCAGCTAAACCCGCAACCTGGCTCTCCATCCGAACCCGGGCACCCGCTCTTAAGCACCCCCCACGGAATCCTCCTCCTTAGCCCCGCGCACACATGGGCCGCACCCCTGGGCATACTCGTCCACTTTTCGGCCGCGCGCTTTGGCCGCTTTCCGGGCCTGTCTGTGTGGAGCCCTGGGGGGGCTAGCGGCCGGATGGCGGTCAGGCCTGGCCAGGCTGTCCCGGCGATCAGGGCTGCCCAGCGCCACCCGCGCGCCCGCTCCAGGCCACGCGCCCTCGACGCCTTAAAACCCAGGCCGAGCACCCTTGGACTGCCAAAAACGCACATTTGCCCCCGTTGCAGGGCTCCCCTTGCCGAGCGGGAGCAAGCCAGGAGGGCGCTACTCTGCCAGCCTGAGCCAAGGCGAGGCCTAGTCCCCTGCTCTGGGGGCGACGAGCGCTTGCTACGCTCTAGCGATCCCCTGGCGTTTCTCCAAAGTGTCGCTTTTCGCACTTTGCTGTCAGCTACTGTGCAGGTACGTATATGAGACCTACCGGCCGCCTCCGCTGTCGCTTACGGCCATACCACCCTGAACACGCCCGATCTCGTCCGATCTCGGAAGCTAAGCAGGGTCGGGCCTGGTTAGTACTTGGATGGGAGACCGCCTGGGAATACCAGGTGCTGTAAGCTTTTCTTTCATGTCGGCGCGCTGAATGAGCAATGGTTGCTTTCGAGTGGCCACGCGAAACACTTGACAGTGTGCCGCACTGCCTTTTTGCACAAACGCACGTGCTGTTTTGCGTGTGCGTGCCGGCGCACCGCTGAGTGGTTGACCGGCGCGGCCAGAGGCTTTGCCGGCCGCCGTGGCACGAGGGCAGAATTACTCGGGTCTCTCTTCATGACGAATAAGCCTTTCGCCTTTTACTAAAGACTTCCGTGGAGAGGGACGTTGATGAGTTACGCATATTTTTGGAAGGCCTCGCCCACTGGGCAAGGCCAGCTCAGCTGTTGAAGGAAATGACGCGGAGTCGTGCGTTCGACTGCCGTGAGGCGTGAGCTCTTGCGAGTAGCACTATGGAGGGTTTCCTCAACGTGACGTACTGCCACGCATGGCTTGCGTTGTGCGCACGAGCGCTTGCAACGCTGTAGCGGCCCCTCGCGTTTCTCCAAAGCGTCGCCTTTTCTCACTTTGCCGCCGCCTACCGTACAGGTATGAGAGCCCGAAGGGCCACTGCTGCTGTCGCTTATGGCCATACCACGCTGAACACGCCCGATCTCGTCCGATCTCGGAAGCTAAGCAGCGTCGGGCCTGGTTAGTACTTGGATGGGAGACCGCCTGGGAATACCAGGTGCTGTAAGCCTTTTGCTTTGCTCTTTATGTCGGCATGCTGTAGGAGCGATGGCTTTCCAAAATGTGTCTCTTTTACGATGTGCAAGGTGACCTACTGCCATCTGCGTCTTATGCGCGCGTGTGTGGTTGAGACCTGTGAAGTAGCCCACAGAGGCCATTGTTGTGGTAACGCGGAGGGGACTGGCCGTGGCCACACCAGCAGTGGACTGGTCTGTGGATGAGTGCCTTCCTCTGTGAGCAGCATGCACAACTCATACTTACCTGGCAGGGCAGACACCATGATCAAGAAGGTGGTTCAGCCACGGCGAGGCTCAGCCATTGCACTCCGCGCTTTGCTGACCCGTGCGAATTCCCCAAATGTGGGAATCTCGACTGCATAATTTCTGGTAGTGGGGGACTGCGTTCGCGCTCTCCCCTGATTAAGTGTCGAAAACAAGCGCCTAGCAAGGAACGTGACGCTGGAAAACACACAACGCGGCGCTCTTGCCCGGCTCTCCGCGCCCTCCCGGGGAGCCTTGTCGCCCCACCGCGGCGCCCGCTCAGAACCCAGCTAAAGCGCGAACCCGGCTCTCCATCCGGAGCCGGTTAACCCACGGGGTGGGGTGGCGAGGGCCGTCACTCTAACGTGGCTCCCGGGGGCGCAAGTGCAAAATCTTCTAAGTGTGGACAGCAGAAAGCCGTTTTTGCCGGCTCTCCACTCAGACCCAGGGGGCCTTGGCCACCCACCGGGGTGCCAGGCCCGAAGCCAGCTAAACCCGCAACCTGGCTCTCCATCCGAACCCGGGCACCCGCTCTTAAGCACCCCCCACGGAATCCTCCTCCTTAGCCCCGCGCACACATGGGCCGCACCCCTGGGCATACTCGTCCACTTTTCGGCCGCGCGCTTTGGCCGCTTTCCGGGCCTGTCTGTGTGGAGCCCTGGGGGGGCTAGCGGCCGGATGGCGGTCAGGCCTGGCCAGGCTGTCCCGGCGATCAGGGCTGCCCAGCGCCACCCGCGCGCCCGCTCCAGGCCACGCGCCCTCGACGCCTTAAAACCCAGGCCGAGCACCCTTGGACTGCCAAAAACGCACATTTGCCCCCGTTGCAGGGCTCCCCTTGCCGAGCGGGAGCAAGCCAGGAGGGCGCTACTCTGCCAGCCTGAGCCAAGGCGAGGCCTAGTCCCCTGCTCTGGGGGCGACGAGCGCTTGCTACGCTCTAGCGATCCCCTGGCGTTTCTCCAAAGTGTCGCTTTTCGCACTTTGCTGTCAGCTACTGTGCAGGTACGTATATGAGACCTACCGGCCGCCTCCGCTGTCGCTTACGGCCATACCACCCTGAACACGCCCGATCTCGTCCGATCTCGGAAGCTAAGCAGGGTCGGGCCTGGTTAGTACTTGGATGGGAGACCGCCTGGGAATACCAGGTGCTGTAAGCTTTTCTTTCATGTCGGCGCGCTGAATGAGCAATGGTTGCTTTCGAGTGGCCACGCGAAACACTTGACAGTGTGCCGCACTGCCTTTTTGCACAAACGCACGTGCTGTTTTGCGTGTGCGTGCCGGCGCACCGCTGAGTGGTTGACCGGCGCGGCCAGAGGCTTTGCCGGCCGCCGTGGCACGAGGGCAGAATTACTCGGGTCTCTCTTCATGACGAATAAGCCTTTCGCCTTTTACTAAAGACTTCCGTGGAGAGGGACGTTGATGAGTTACGCATATTTTTGGAAGGCCTCGCCCACTGGGCAAGGCCAGCTCAGCTGTTGAAGGAAATGACGCGGAGTCGTGCGTTCGACTGCCGTGAGGCGTGAGCTCTTGCGAGTAGCACTATGGAGGGTTTCCTCAACGTGACGTACTGCCACGCATGGCTTGCGTTGTGCGCACGAGCGCTTGCAACGCTGTAGCGGCCCCTCGCGTTTCTCCAAAGCGTCGCCTTTTCTCACTTTGCCGCCGCCTACCGTACAGGTATGAGAGCCCGAAGGGCCACTGCTGCTGTCGCTTATGGCCATACCACGCTGAACACGCCCGATCTCGTCCGATCTCGGAAGCTAAGCAGCGTCGGGCCTGGTTAGTACTTGGATGGGAGACCGCCTGGGAATACCAGGTGCTGTAAGCCTTTTGCTTTGCTCTTTATGTCGGCATGCTGTAGGAGCGATGGCTTTCCAAAATGTGTCTCTTTTACGATGTGCAAGGTGACCTACTGCCATCTGCGTCTTATGCGCGCGTGTGTGGTTGAGACCTGTGAAGTAGCCCACAGAGGCCATTGTTGTGGTAACGCGGAGGGGACTGGCCGTGGCCACACCAGCAGTGGACTGGTCTGTGGATGAGTGCCTTCCTCTGTGAGCAGCATGCACAACTCATACTTACCTGGCAGGGCAGACACCATGATCAAGAAGGTGGTTCAGCCACGGCGAGGCTCAGCCATTGCACTCCGCGCTTTGCTGACCCGTGCGAATTCCCCAAATGTGGGAATCTCGACTGCATAATTTCTGGTAGTGGGGGACTGCGTTCGCGCTCTCCCCTGATTAAGTGTCGAAAACAAGCGCCTAGCAAGGAACGTGACGCTGGAAAACACACAACGCGGCGCTCTTGCCCGGCTCTCCGCGCCCTCCCGGGGAGCCTTGTCGCCCCACCGCGGCGCCCGCTCAGAACCCAGCTAAAGCGCGAACCCGGCTCTCCATCCGGAGCCGGTTAACCCACGGGGTGGGGTGGCGAGGGCCGTCACTCTAACGTGGCTCCCGGGGGCGCAAGTGCAAAATCTTCTAAGTGTGGACAGCAGAAAGCCGTTTTTGCCGGCTCTCCACTCAGACCCAGGGGGCCTTGGCCACCCACCGGGGTGCCAGGCCCGAAGCCAGCTAAACCCGCAACCTGGCTCTCCATCCGAACCCGGGCACCCGCTCTTAAGCACCCCCCACGGAATCCTCCTCCTTAGCCCCGCGCACACATGGGCCGCACCCCTGGGCATACTCGTCCACTTTTTTTTTCGGCCGCGCGCTTTGCGCCGCTTTCCGGCCTGTCTGTGTGGACCGCTGGGGGGTTAGCGGCCGGATGGCGGTTGCCAGGCCTGGCCAGGCTGTCCCGGCGATCAGGGCTGCCCAGCGCCACCCGCGCGCGACCGCTCGCAGGCCACGCGCCCCTGCGACGCCTTAAAACCTCAACTGCCGACTGCACGCTTGCGACTGCCAAAAACGCACATGTTGCCCTCGCGTTGCAGCGGCTCCCTTTGCCGTAAGGTATGGGAGCGAAGCCAGGCTGGGCTGCTACTGAACACGCCAGCCTGAGCTAAGAGGCGAGGCCTAGTCCCCTGCTCTGGGGGCGCGTAAGCCTTGCTTTGCTCTTTATGTCGGCATGCTGTAGGAGCGATGGCTTTCCAAAATGTGTCTCTTTTACGATGTGCAAGGTGACCTACTGCCATCTGCGTCTTATGCGCGCGTGTGTGGTTGAGACCTGTGAAGTAGCCCACAGAGGCCATTGTTGTGGTAACGCGGAGGGGACTGGCCGTGGCCACACCAGCAGTGGACTGGTCTGTGGATGAGTGCCTTCCTCTGTGAGCAGCATGCACAACTCATACTTACCTGGCAGGGCAGACACCATGATCAAGAAGGTGGTTCAGCCACGGCGAGGCTCAGCCATTGCACTCCGCGCTTTGCTGACCCGTGCGAATTCCCCAAATGTGGGAATCTCGACTGCATAATTTCTGGTAGTGGGGGACTGCGTTCGCGCTCTCCCCTGATTAAGTGTCGAAAACAAGCGCCTAGCAAGGAACGTGACGCTGGAAAACACACAACGCGGCGCTCTTGCCCGCTCTCCGCGCCCTCCCGGGGAGCCTTGTCGCCCCACCGCGGCGCCCGCTCAGAACCCAGCTAAAGCGCGAACCCGGCTCTCCATCCGGAGCCGGTTAACCCACGGGGTGGGGTGGCGAGGGCCGTCACTCTAACGTGGCTCCCGGGGGCGCAAGTGCA
This sequence comes from Benthosema pterotum, assembly GCA_039105355.1. Taxonomy (NCBI): domain Eukaryota; kingdom Metazoa; phylum Chordata; class Actinopteri; order Myctophiformes; family Myctophidae; genus Benthosema; species Benthosema pterotum. The sequence goes on from CM076974.1 coordinate 52,478,694, forward strand.
AAATCTTCTAAGTGTGGACAGCAGAAAGCCGTTTTTGCCGGCTCTCCACTCAGACCCAGGGGGCCTTGGCCACCCACCGGGGTGCCAGGCCCGAAGCCAGCTAAACCCGCAACCTGGCTCTCCATCCGAACCCGGGCACCCGCTCTTAAGCACCCCCCACGGAATCCTCCTCCTTAGCCCCGCGCACACATGGGCCGCACCCCTGGGCATACTCGTCCACTTTTCGGCCGCGCGCTTTGGCCGCTTTCCGGGCCTGTCTGTGTGGAGCCCTGGGGGGGCTAGCGGCCGGATGGCGGTCAGGCCTGGCCAGGCTGTCCCGGCGATCAGGGCTGCCCAGCGCCACCCGCGCGCCCGCTCCAGGCCACGCGCCCTCGACGCCTTAAAACCCAGGCCGAGCACCCTTGGACTGCCAAAAACGCACATTTGCCCCCGTTGCAGGGCTCCCCTTGCCGAGCGGGAGCAAGCCAGGAGGGCGCTACTCTGCCAGCCTGAGCCAAAGCGAGGCCTAGTCCCCTGCTCTGGGGGCGACGAGCGCTTGCTACGCTCTAGCGATCCCCTGGCGTTTCTCCAAAGTGTCGCTTTTCGCACTTTGCTGTCAGCTACTGTGCAGGTACGTATATGAGACCTACCGGCCGCCTCCGCTGTCGCTTACGGCCATACCACCCTGAACACGCCCGATCTCGTCCGATCTCGGAAGCTAAGCAGGGTCGGGCCTGGTTAGTACTTGGATGGGAGACCGCCTGGGAATACCAGGTGCTGTAAGCTTTTCTTTCATGTCGGCGCGCTGAATGAGCAATGGTTGCTTTCGAGTGGCCACGCGAAACACTTGACAGTGTGCCGCACTGCCTTTTTGCCAAACGCACGTGCCTGTTTTGCGTGTGCGTGCCGGCGCACCGCTGAGTGGTTGACCGGCGCGGCCAGAGGCTTTGCCGGCCGCCGTGGCACGAGGGCAGAATTACTCGGGTCTCTCTTCATGACGAATAAGCCTTTCGCCTTTTACTAAAGACTTCCGTGGAGAGGGACGTTGATGAGTTACGCATATTTTTGGAAGGCCTCGCCCACTGGGCAAGGCCAGCTCAGCTGTTGAAGGAAATGACGCGGAGTCGTGCGTTCGACTGCCGTGAGGCGTGAGCTCTTGCGAGTAGCACTATGGAGGGTTTCCTCAACGTGACGTACTGCCACGCATGGCTTGCGTTGTGCGCACAAGCGCTTGCAACGCTGTAGCGGCCCCTCGCGTTTCTCCAAAGCGTCGCCTTTTCTCACTTTGCCGCCGCCTACCGTACAGGTATGAGAGCCCAAAGGGCCACTGCTGCTGTCGCTTATGGCCATACCACGCTGAACACGCCCGATCTCGTCCGATCTCGGAAGCTAAGCAGCGTCGGGCCTGGTTAGTACTTGGATGGGAGACCGCCTGGGAATACCAGGTGCTGTAAGCCTTTTGCTTTGCTCTTTATGTCGGCATGCTGTAGGAGCGATGGCTTTCCAAAATGTGTCTCTTTTACGATGTGCAAGGTGACCTACTGCCATCTGCGTCTTATGCGCGCGTGTGTGGTTGAGACCTGTGAAGTAGCCCACAGAGGCCATTGTTGTGGTAACGCGGAGGGGACTGGCCGTGGCCACACCAGCAGTGGACTGGTCTGTGGATGAGTGCCTTCCTCTGTGAGCAGCATGCACAACTCATACTTACCTGGCAGGGCAGACACCATGATCAAGAAGGTGGTTCAGCCACGGCGAGGCTCAGCCATTGCACTCCGCGCTTTGCTGACCCGTGCGAATTCCCCAAATGTGGGAATCTCGACTGCATAATTTCTGGTAGTGGGGGACTGCGTTCGCGCTCTCCCCTGATTAAGTGTCGAAAACAAGCGCCTAGCAAGGAACGTGACGCTGGAAAACACACAACGCGGCGCTCTTGCCCGGCTCTCCGCGCCCTCCCGGGGAGCCTTGTCGCCCCACCGCGGCGCCCGCTCAGAACCCAGCTAAAGCGCGAACCCGGCTCTCCATCCGGAGCCGGTTAACCCACGGGGTGGGGTGGCGAGGGCCCTCACTCTAACGTGGCTCCCGGGGGCGCAAGTGCAAAATCTTCTAAGTGTGGACAGCAGAAAGCCGTTTTTGCCGGCTCTCCACTCAGACCCAGGGGGCCTTGGCCACCCACCGGGGTGCCAGGCCCGAAGCCAGCTAAACCCGCAACCTTGCTCTCCATCCGAACCCGGGCACCCGCTCTTAAGCACCCCCCACGGAATCCTCCTCCTTAGCCCCGCGCACACATGGGCCGCACCCCTGGGCATACTCGTCCACTTTTCGGCCGCGCGCTTTGGCCGCTTTCCGGGCCTGTCTGTGTGGAGCCCTGGGGGGGCTAGCGGCCGGATGGCGGTCAGGCCTGGCCAGGCTGTCCCGGCGATCAGGGCTGCCCAGCGCCACCCGCGCGCGCCCGCTCCAGGCCACGCGCCCTCGACGCCTTAAAACCCAGGCCGAGCACCCTTGGACTGCCAAAAACGCACATTTGCCCCCGTTGCAGGGCTCCCCTTGCCGAGCGGGAGCAAGCCAGGAGGGCGCTACTCTGCCAGCCTGAGCCAAGGCGAGGCCTAGTCCCCTGCTCTGGGGGCGACGAGCGCTTGCTACGCTCTAGCGATCCCCTGGCGTTTCTCCAAAGTGTAGCTTTTCGCACTTTGCTGTCAGCTACTGTGCAGGTACGTATATGAGACCTACCGGCCGCCTCCGCTGTCGCTTACGGCCATACCACCCTGAACACGCCCGATCTCGTCCGATCTCGGAAGCTAAGCAGGGTCGGGCCTGGTTAGTACTTGGATGGGAGACCGCCTGGGAATACCAGGTGCTGTAAGCTTTTCTTTCATGTCGGCGCGCTGAATGAGCAATGGTTGCTTTCGAGTGGCCACGCGAAACACTTGACAGTGTGCCGCACTGCCTTTTTGCACAAACGTACGTGCTGTTTTGCGTGTGCGTGCCGGCGCACCGCTGCGTGGCTTTTGACCGGCGCGGCCAGAGGCTTTGCCGGCCGCCGTGGCACGAGGGCAGAATTACTCGGGTCTCTCTTCATGACGAATAAGCCTTTCGCCTTTTACTAAAGACTTCCGTGGAGAGGGACGTTGATGAGTTACGCATATTTTTGGAAGGCCTCGCCCACTGGGCAAGGCCAGCTCAGCTGTTGAAGGAAATGACGCGGAGTCGTGCGTTCGACTGCCGTGAGGCGTGAGCTCTTGCGAGTAGCACTATGGAGGGTTTCCTCAACGTGACGTACTGCCACGCATGGCTTGCGTTGTGCGCACGAGCGCTTGCAACGCTGTAGCGGCCCCTCGCGTTTCTCCAAAGCGTCGCCTTTTCTCACTTTGCCGCCGCCTACCGTACAGGTATGAGAGCCCGAAGGGCCACTGCTGCTGTCGCTTATGGCCATACCACGCTGAACACGCCCGATCTCGTCCGATCTCGGAAGCTAAGCAGCGTCGGGCCTGGTTAGTACTTGGATGGGAGACCGCCTGGGAATACCAGGTGCTGTAAGCCTTTTGCTTTGCTCTTTATGTCGGCATGCTGTAGGAGCGATGGCTTTCCAAAATGTGTCTCTTTTACGATGTGCAAGGTGACCTACTGCCATCTGCGTCTTATGCGCGCGTGTGTGGTTGAGACCTGTGAAGTAGCCCACAGAGGCCATTGTTGTGGTAACGCGGAGGGGACTGGCCGTGGCCACACCAGCAGTGGACTGGTCTGTGGATGAGTGCCTTCCTCTGTGAGCAGCATGCACAACTCATACTTACCTGGCAGGGCAGACACCATGATCAAGAAGGTGGTTCAGCCACGGCGAGGCTCAGCCATTGCACTCCGCGCTTTGCTGACCCGTGCGAATTCCCCAAATGTGGGAATCTCGACTGCATAATTTCTGGTAGTGGGGGACTGCGTTCGCGCTCTCCCCTGATTAAGTGTCGAAAACAAGCGCCTAGCAAGGAACGTGACGCTGGAAAACACACAACGCGGCGCTCTTGCCCGGCTCTCCGCGCCCTCCCGGGGAGCCTTGTCGCCCCACCGCGGCGCCCGCTCAGAACCCAGCTAAAGCGCGAACCCGGCTCTCCATCCGGAGCCGGTTAACCCACGGGGTGGGGTGGCGAGGGCCGTCACTCTAACGTGGCTCCCGGGGGCGCAAGTGCAAAATCTTCTAAGTGTGGACAGCAGAAAGCCGTTTTTGCCGGCTCTCCACTCAGACCCAGGGGCCTTGGCCACCCACCGGGGTGCCAGGCCCGAAGCCAGCTAAACCCGCAACCTGGCTCTCCATCCGAACCACGGGCACCCGCTCTTAAGCTACCCCCACGGGAATCCTCCTCCTTAGCCCCCGCGCACACATGGCGCCGCCAGCCCCCTGGGCATACTCGGTGTCGCTCTGCTTCATGACGTAATATGCGCTTTCGCCTTTTGTGGAGACTTCCGTGGTAAGAGGGACGCTTTCGAGTGGCCAGTTGACACGCATATTTGCGTGTGCGTGCTGAAGGCCTCGCACCACTGGGCAAGGCCAGACTTCAGCTGTTGAAGGAAATGACGCGGAGTCGTGCGTTCGACTGCCGTGAGGCGTGAGCTCTTGCGAGTAGCACTATGGAGGGTTTCCTCAACGTGACGTACTGCCACGCATGGCTTGCGTTGTGCGCACGAGCGCTTGCAACGCTGTAGCGGCCCCTCGCGTTTCTCCAAAGCGTCGCCTTTTCTCACTTTGCCGCCGCCTACCGTACAGGTATGAGAGCCCGAAGGGCCACTGCTGCTGTCGCTTATGGCCATACCACGCTGAACACGCCCGATCTCGTCCGATCTCGGAAGCTAAGCAGCGTCGGGCCTGGTTAGTACTTGGATGGGAGACCGCCTGGGAATACCAGGTGCTGTAAGCCTTTTGCTTTGCTCTTTATGTCGGCATGCTGTAGGAGCGATGGCTTTCCAAAATGTGTCTCTTTTACGATGTGCAAGGTGACCTACTGCCATCTGCGTCTTGTGCGCGCGTGTGTGGTTGAGACCTGTGAAGTAGCCCACAGAGGCCATTGTTGTGGTAACGCGGAGGGGACTGGCCGTGGCCACACCAGCAGTGGACTGGTCTGTGGATGAGTGCCTTCCTCTGTGAGCAGCATGCACAACTCATACTTACCTGGCAGGGCAGACACCATGATCAAGAAGGTGGATCGCGAACCTACGAAACTACAAGGATAAGTACAGTGCGAGACTCTTTTCAGGAGGAGGTGCCAGATGCCCTGCTCGGCGAGCCGACCCACGTCACCACCGGGACAGCCACTGCGGACAGTGCCAGACCAGAAACTTCAGCGGCGGAGAACGAACCGGAGCCTCCTGCAGCAAGCACGCCGGTCAGCGAGGACAGCCGTCTGGACTGGAGCGCCACCCCTGCGGAGTACCGGCCAGTCGACGACATCAACGCCAGCCTTGTGAGTGTCCCGCCTCGCCCGGGCCTCCCGCGGAGTCAGGAGTTCCCCATGGCCATGGGCTCGGAGGTCTGTCGTGATCTCCTGGATGCTATAATGCTTCAGCTTCCCGAGCCAACCGGGCCGGCCAGCCTGCGGACGACGCCGATGGAAAATGCACATCGCTGAAACGACAGCTGCAACATTCTCCGGGAGATTCTGCAGACTCCGCGGAAGCACAGGTATGGCCATCCCCATCTTCTGCGAATGTTTCATTTATAGATGCGCAGAGCCTTGACCTATTCTCCTCGGCCACTCAAATGAAGGGGGCCAATGAGGACACCAACTGGGAGAAATCCCAAATTAAAAAAGGGAAAAAGCCCCGCAACAACCCCTCCCCCGCCCCTGATCCTGGCCCTGTCACCGACCCGTTTCACGGTCTACCCCCAGTCTAACCTATGTCATATTTGTCCATTGCCTCCCTCAACACCAGAGGGCTGAATGACCCAATCAAGTGTCAGACAGCATTTGATTTTTTAGACTCAGAGGGCAATGACATTTTTCTGTTACAGGAATGTAACATACCCTTTAAAGACAATTACAAGACATTTGAAGATAGATGGAGCCACGGCCCATCCTATTGGTCTGGGGACAATGACAACAGGTCATCAGGCATCGCCGTGTTGTTCAAAGGATGGAGGGTTAATGTTAAAAGGGTTCAACACACAATTCAGGGGAGGGTCTTGTGTATCGACATTGAGCTGAACAATGCATGTGTGAGGTTGATTAATGTGTATTGCCCTGCAGACCTCCAAAAACGCCTTGAAACTTTAAAGGCTATACAGCCTCTTTTGGTGTGCCAAAGTGAGATCATTTTGGGTGGTGATTTTAACTGCCTGGTTGACGCCAAAGACAGGAGGTCAACTGGAGCAGTCAGATTGGACTCCAGCACGGAATTGTTAAAAAACATTATAAAAGACTTTAAACTGCAAGACACATTCCGTGCCATGAACCCCAGTCAGCCGGGGTATACATGGACTAACGGTAAAACCCACTCAAGGATTGACTTTATACTGACCTCAAGAAGATTGTTGGTTCAGAGTGCATCTGTGACACCTGTTTGTTTTTCCGACCACTCAAAAATTGATTGTACGGTGGCTCTCACAGGAAAAAACAAAAAGGGAAAGGGCTCTTGGAAGCTCAACTTGTCTCTGCTCCAGGACAAAAAAATTGTAGATAGACTAAAAGAAAAACTAAATCAATGGTCTTCATTGCAGATCTTCTTTAACACCATTGGTGATTGGTGGGAAGATCTAAAGGGGCGGGTTCAGCGCTACTTTATAGAGGTTGGCAAGAAAGCAGCAAAAACTAAACGGTTGAAGCTTAAAAAAGAGCAAGCCAAGCTCCAAAGGCTTTATACCATGGCACATGCCGGTTTTAATGTACAAGAAGATATAGCAAGATTAAAACGGGAAATGTTGAACATGGCTGCCGAGACAAGCCGTGGTTTAATTACCCGCAGCCGTGTGCAGCACATAGAACAAAATGAAAAATGCACAAGGTATTTCTTTAAAAAACTAGCTCAGCAGAAGAATGTGATGGAAACATTGGAAGACAAACACGGCAACGAAAAGTGCGACACAAAAGACATTCTTAGTGTCGTTCATGACTTTTATGCTGACCTTTATAAAGGGGAAGAGCTCGACAGTGCCTCCTTAGGGAGGCTACTCTCAAATGTGAATAAAACTGTAACCGAGTTCAATGTTCTGCTCGAAAGAGACTTAACGGAAAACGAACTGTACAAAGCTCTCAAGAGTATGCAAGATAACAAGGCCCCGGGTGCAGACGGACTACCAAAAGAATTTTATGTTATGTTCTGGGATGAACTAAAAAGTCACCTAATACAAGTATTTAATGAAAGCCTTCGCCTGGGTCATCTACCACTGTCCTTAAGGGAAGGAACAATCTCTTTGCTTTTTAAAAAAGGTGAAAAAAAGGATATAAAAAATTGGAGACCGCTTACCCTGTTGGGGGTGGACCGCAAAATTCTGGCCAAGGCCCTCTTCTTTAGGCTACAAGGCGTGGTGGGAAAGGTGGTGGGAGAGGAGCAGACCTGTGTGGTCCCAGGGCGCTCCATGAATGACAGCCTGGCGCTGGTCAGAGACTCATTTTTGTATTCTACAGATAGAAAAGTGCCTTTATGTATTACAGGCCTTGATCTAGAAAAGGCATTTGATAGAATTAATCATGCCTATTTAAAGGCTGTAATAGAGGCCTTTGGTTTTGGGCCAACCATCCGGGCCTGGATTGATGTGCTGCACAAAGACTGTTTCAGCAGAGTTGTCATTAATGGGAACAGCACAGATACCTTCAAGGTTGAGTCTGGAGTCAGACAAGGTTGCCCCCTGTCCGTTATTCTTTTTATTTTGGCCATGGAACCTCTGGCTTGCGCTTTACGGCAAGACCGGTCCATCAACGGGCTTCCGGTACCGGGAAGTAGTGGGAGGGAGGCAAAACTCACCCTGTACATGGATGATATGACCATATTCTCTACCGACAATAGGTCACTAGATAAGGCACTTAGTTGGAGTGACTGCTTTTCTATGGCGTCAGGGGCCAAGCTCAATAGAGCAAAAAGTGAGTGCTTATACTCTTATTGGAGGGAGGAAAAAAGAAATTTGGGCCTTGTGGAAAAAAAGGACAGGATTAAAATCCTCGGCATCGAAATAGGCCATGATATGGTAAAAGCTAATTGGGAGGCACGCCTTCCAAAAATCAAGGGCAAGATCTTAAAATGGGAAGAAAGAGAACTATCATTTACTGGCAAAGTCTTAATTATAAAAGCTGAAATATTGGCCTCAATAACTTACCTGGCAACCACCTTGCCAGTGCCTAGGTCCTTCCTAACCCCTCTGAGGAGAGCAGTTTTTCAGTTTTTATGGGGTTCTCAACAGGAGAGGTTAAAAAGGGACATAATGTACCGACCTTTGGACAAAGGGGGGAAAGCAGTGCCAGATTTGGCTAATAAACTGCGAGCATTGTTTCTGACACCAATTGTGAGTTCTGTAATGTCATGTAATAACACTGTTCTATGGTCTTACTTTGCTAAGTTCTGGTTGGGTCATGCGATAGTGGGAAGATTTGGGAGAAGGCTCCCGCTAAACACGCCAAATGCAGAAAATAGACCTGCTATTTATGATATTGCACTTTGTATGTTTAAGTCATTAGACTTGAGGAGAATGCCAGCACTTAAGGTAAGCCGGGAAAATATTGAAAAGGCTCTGTCCCCGCAGACAACATTAATGGTGCCCGTGGGCAGATTTGTCCATACAGAATGCACCCAGATTTGGAGAAATGCGAATTCACCATTTTTATTAAATGTACACAAAGACATTGCGTGGAGCTCAGTACATTGCTGTCTCCCAACAAGGGACTTTTTACATGGGAGGAGATGTGCTAGAAGCAGCATGTGTCCAAGGGCCACATGTAATCAGGACGAAAAGGTAACCCATCTCTTTTGGTCGTGTCCACATGCCCAGAGGGTGTGGATGCTGCTGAGGCCATGGTTGACCAACCTCTATAGAGATCCTACAGCCAACGATATAATGTATGGTGAACTAGAATGTAACAGAAATGTACTATGGGATAGATGGTGGGCAGCAATAAACTGTACAAAAGATGCAATTTGGAGGGGTCGAAATATCCTAGTTTTAAAAAAATTTCAATGTCCCCTGTGTCAGTGGCTAAACTGGCCGTTACTATAGCTCGTGACTACGTCCTTATGGATAAACGAAAATTGAATGTTACACAAGTAAGTGAACGGTGGAAAGTTGGGGAGTCTGGTTTGGTGTATGACCTACTAAAAGACGTAATGTGAATTTACTCAATTTCCATGTGTAGTAGGGGCATACGGTGACAAATGTTTCTTTTGTTTGTAATTTGTATTTCACTTCATTTATTCTGTAATTTGTGACCTGTATTTGAAGCTGTGCCTGAAAATTGACAAAGTTCTCGTAATAATGATTAACTGCCATGTAATCTTTGACTGAATCCAATAAAGTATTTAAAAAGTGAAAGTGAAAAAGTGGTTCAGCCACGGCGAGGCTCAGCCATTGCACTCCGCGCTTTGCTGACCCGTGCGAATTCCCCAAATGTGGGAATCTCAACTGCATAATTTCTGGTAGTGGGGGACTGCGTTCGCGCTCTCCCCTGATTAAGTGTCGAAAACAAGCGCCTAGCAAGGAACGTGACGCTGGAAAACACACAACGCGGCGCTCTTGCCCGGCTCTCCGCGCCCTCCCGGGGAGCCTTGTCGCCCCACCGCGGCGCCCGCTCAGAACCCAGCTAAAGCGTGAACCCGGCTCTCCATCCGGAGCCGGTTAACCCACGGGGTGGGGTGGCGAGGGCCGTCACTCTAACGTGGCTCCCGGGGGCGCAAGTGCAAAATCTTCTAAGTGTGGACAGCAGAAAGCCGTTTTTGCCGGCTCTCCACTCAGACCCAGGGGGCCTTGGCCACCCACCGGGGTGCCAGGCCCGAAGCCAGCTAAACCCGCAACCTGGCTCTCCATCCGAACCCGGGCACCCGCTCTTAAGCACCCCCCACGGAATCCTCCTCCTTAGCCCCGCGCACACATGGGCCGCACCCCTGGGCATACTCGTCCACTTTTCGGCCGCGCGCTTTGGCCGCTTTCCGGCCTGTCTGTGTGGAGCCCTGGGGGGGCTAGCGGCCGGATGGCGGTCAGGCCTGGCCAGGCTGTCCCGGCGATCAGGGCTGCCCAGCGCCACCCGCGCGCCCGCTCCAGGCCACGCGCCCTCGACGCCTTAAAACCCAGGCCGAGCACCCTTGGACTGCCAAAAACGCACATTTGCCCCCGTTGCAGGGCTCCCCTTGCCGAGCGGGAACAAGCCAGGAGGGCGCTACTCTGCCAGCCTGAGCCAAGGCGAGGCCTAGTGCCCTGCTCTGGGGGCGACGAGCGCTTGCTACGCTCTAGCGATCCCCTGGCGTTTCTCCAAAGTGTCGCTTTTCGCACTTTGCTGTCAGCTACTGTGCAGGTACGTATATGAGACCCACCGGCCGCCTCCGCTGTCGCTTACGGCCATACCACCCTGAACACGCCCGATCTCGTCCGATCTCGGAAGCTAAGCAGGGTCGGGCCTGGTTAGTACTTGGATGGGAGACCGCCTGGGAATACCAGGTGCTGTAAGCTTTTCTTTCATGTCGGCGCGCTGAATGAGCAATGGTTGCTTTCGAGTGGCCACGCGAAACACTTGACAGTGTGCCGCACTGCCTTTTTGCACAAACGCACGTGCTGTTTTGCGTGTGCGTGCCGGCGCACCGCTGATTGGTTGACCGGCGCGGCCAGAGGCTTTGCCGGCCGCCGTGGCACGAGGGCAGAATTACTAGGGTCTCTCTTCATGACGAATAAGCCTTTCGCCTTTTACTAAAGACTTCCGTGGAGAGGGACGTTGATGAGTTACGCATATTTTTGGAAGGCCTCGCCCACTGGGCAAGGCCAGCTCAGCTGTTGAAGGAAATGACGCGGAGTCGTGCGTTCGACTGCCGTGAGGCGTGAGCTCTTGCGAGTAGCACTATGGAGGGTTTCCTCAACGTGACGTACTGCCACGCATGGCTTGCGTTGTGCGCACGAGCGCTTGCAACGCTGTAGCGGCCCCTCGTGTTTCTCCAAAGCGTCGCCTTTTCTCACTTTGCCGCCGCCTACCGTACAGGTATGAGAGCCCGAAGGGCCACTGCTGCTGTCGCTTATGGCCATACCACGCTGAACACGCCCGATCTCGTCCGATCTCGGAAGCTAAGCAGCGTCGGGCCTGGTTAGTACTTGGATGGGAGACCGCCTGGGAATACCAGGTGCTGTAAGCCTTTTGCTTTGCTCTTTATGTCGGCATGCTGTAGGAGCGATGGCTTTCCAAAATGTGTCTCTTTTACGATGTGCAAGGTGACCTACTGCCATCTGCGTCTTGTGCGCGCGTGTGTGGTTGAGACCTGTGAAGTAGCCCACAGAGGCCATTGTTGTGGTAACGCGGAGGGGACTGGCCGTGGCCACACCAGCAGTGGACTGGTCTGTGGATGAGTGCCTTCCTCTGTGAGCAGCATGCACAACTCATACTTACCTGGCAGGGCAGACACCATGATCAAGAAGGTGGATCGCGAACCTACGAAACTACAAGCACAAGGATAAGTACAGTGCGAGACTCTTTTCTCCTTTTGCTTTTTTGAATTTACGGCAGTCGTGCGGTGTATGGGACGCCAGTAAAGTTTTTTTTTGGGAGGTCCTGCTTTGCAGAGCCGGGGGCTAGCCAGTCTGGCAGCTCCCCCCGGTGACTCCCAATGGCCTTACCCCAACACCAAAGGAGACGAAATGCTGTCCGTTTTGAGCTCCAGGGTGACCTGGAGATGGATAGGCTGCAGTTCTCCAGGAACATCCTCCAGGGTGAGCTTGGCTTCCAACCCATTCAGTTGGATTACCTTTTTGCCTTGCCTGGCAAGAAGATTTTTGAGGTGGTTTTTGCCACCTATGGCTTTTTTGAACTTTGTATGGAGCGATATCGCCTGAAAAGGGCCAATGACACAAGGTTCGCAAACATCCACATGCAACCCCTGTCAGAGAGAGACACTAAAACGGTTACCATCATCATGTACACAGAGATTGTGACGACACCAGACATCAACACCTGGCTGTCATTCTACTGCGATGTACGAAAAGTCGAACCCGTCAAAGACCAGGACGGAATCCTGACTGGAGCGAGGCGTGCATACGTCAAACTAAGGAGAGACCAGGCCAGTGGACAACTCCGACATCTCCCGTCTACGATCCAGCTGGGAAGAGAAAGAGGCAGCGTCTTCTACCAAGGCCAGCCCAAGATGTGCCGGAAGTGCGGCTCACTGGATCACCTGGCAGCAGCCTGCAATGCCACCTATTGCAACAAGTGCAGGACGGCCTCCCATTCCACCAGGGAGTGCACAGCTCCGACGAGGTGCAACCTGTGTGGATCAGATGGCCACACATTCAACGCATGCCCCCAGTCCTACGCCAACAGAGTGTCCAGCCGGAGAGACCCGGACCTATGGCAGATTGTGCAGGAGACCAACCAACGCGTGGACGTGGAGCCGCCCCCTCAGGAGGAGGTGCCAGATGCCCCGCTCGGCGAGCCGTCCCACGTCACCACCGGGACAGCCACTGCGGACAGTGCCAGACCAGAAACTTCAGCGGCGGAGAACGAACCGGAGCCTCCTGCAGCAAGCACGCCGGTCAGCGAGGACAGCCGTCTGGACTGGAGCGCCACCCCTGCGGAGTACCGGCCAGTCGACGACATCAACGCCAGCCTTGTGAGTGTCCCGCCTCGCCCGGGCCTCCCGCGGAGTCAGGAGTTCCCCATGGCCATGGGCTCGGAGGTCTGTCGTGATCTCCTGGATGCTATAATGCTTCAGCTTCCCGAGCCAACGGGCCGGCCAAGCCTGCGGACGACGCCGATGGAAAATGCACATCGCTGAAACGACAGCTGCAACATTCTCCGGGAGATTCTGCAGACTCCGCGGAAGCACAGGTATGGCCATCCCCATCTTCTGCGAATGTTTCATTTATAGATGCGCAGAGCCTTGACCTATTCTCCTCGGCCACTCAAATGAAGGGGGCCAATGAGGACACCAACTGGGAGAAATCCCAAATTAAAAAAGGGAAAAAGCCCCGCAACAACCCCTCCCCCGCCCCTGATCCTGGCCCTGTCACCGACCCGTTTCACGGTCTACCCCCAGTCTAACCTATGTCATATTTGTCCATTGCCTCCCTCAACACCAGAGGGCTGAATGACCCAATCAAGTGTCAGACAGCATTTGATTTTTTAGACTCAGAGGGCAATGACATTTTTCTGTTACAGGAATGTAACATACCCTTTAAAGACAATTACAAGACATTTGAAGATAGATGGAGCCACGGCCCATCCTATTGGTCTGGGGACAATGACAACAGGTCATCAGGCATCGCCGTGTTGTTCAAAGGATGGAGGGTTAATGTTAAAAGGGTTCAACACACAATTCAGGGGAGGGTCTTGTGTATCGACATTGAGCTGAACAATGCATGTGTGAGGTTGATTAATGTGTATTGCCCTGCAGACCTCCAAAAACGCCTTGAAACTTTAAAGGCTATACAGCCTCTTTTGGTGTGCCAAAGTGAGATCATTTTGGGTGGTGATTTTAACTGCCTGGTTGACGCCAAAGACAGGAGGTCAACTGGAGCAGTCAGATTGGACTCCAGCACGGAATTGTTAAAAAACATTATAAAAGACTTTAAACTGCAAGACACATTCCGTGCCATGAACCCCAGTCAGCCGGGGTATACATGGACTAACGGTAAAACCCACTCAAGGATTGACTTTATACTGACCTCAAGAAGATTGTTGGTTCAGAGTGCATCTGTGACACCTGTTTGTTTTTCCGACCACTCAAAAATTGATTGTACGGTGGCTCTCACAGGAAAAAACAAAAAGGGAAAGGGCTCTTGGAAGCTCAACTTGTCTCTGCTCCAGGACAAAAAAATTGTAGATAGACTAAAAGAAAAACTAAATCAATGGTCTTCATTGCAGATCTTCTTTAACACCATTGGTGATTGGTGGGAAGATCTAAAGGGGCGGGTTCAGCGCTACTTTATAGAGGTTGGCAAGAAAGCAGCAAAAACTAAACGGTTGAAGCTTAAAAAAGAGCAAGCCAAGCTCCAAAGGCTTTATACCATGGCACATGCCGGTTTTAATGTACAAGAAGATATAGCAAGATTAAAACGGGAAATGTTGAACATGGCTGCCGAGACAAGCTGTGGTTTAATTACCCGCAGCCGTGTGCAGCACATAGAACAAAATGAAAAATGCACAAGGTATTTCTTTAAAAAACTAGCTCAGCAGAAGAATGTGATGGAAACATTGGAAGACAAACACGGCAACGAAAAGTGCGACACAAAAGACATTCTTAGTGTCGTTCATGACTTTTATGCTGACCTTTATAAAGGGGAAGAGCTCGACAGTGCCTCCTTAGGGAGGCTACTCTCAAATGTGAATAAAACTGTAACCGAGTTCAATGTTCTGCTCGAAAGAGACTTAACGGAAAACGAACTGTACAATAACAAGATAACAAGGCCCCGGGTGCAGACGGACTACCAAAAGAATTTTATGTTAAGTTCTGGGATGAACTAAAAAGTCACCTAATACAAGTATTTAATGAAAGCCTTCGCCTGGGTCATCTACCACTGTCCTTAAGGGAAGGAACAATCTCTTTGCTTTTTAAAAAAGGTGAAAAAAAGGATATAAAAAATTGGAGACCGCTTACCCTGTTGGGGGTGGACCGCAAAATTCTGGCCAAGGCCCTCTTCTTTAGGCTACAAGGCGTGGTGGGAAAGGTGGTGGGAGAGGAGCAGACCTGTGTGGTCCCAGGGCGCTCCATGAATGACAGCCTGGCGCTGGTCAGAGACTCATTTTTGTATTCTACAGATAGAAAAGTGCCTTTATGTATTACAGGCCTTGATCTAGAAAAGGCATTTGATATAATTAATCATGCCTATTTAAAGGCTGTAATAGAGGCCTTTGGTTTTGGGCCAACCATCCGGGCCTGGATTGATGTGCTGCACAAAGACTGTTTCAGCAGAGTTGTCATTAATGGGAACAGCACAGATACCTTCAAGGTTGAGTCTGGAGTCAGACAAGGTTGCCCCCTGTCCGTTATTCTTTTTATTTTGGCCATGGAACCTCTGGCTTGCGCTTTACGGCAAGACCGGTCCATCAACGGGCTTCCGGTACCGGGAAGTAGTGGGAGGGAGGCAAAACTCACCCTGTACATGGATGATATGACCATATTCTCTACCGACAATAGGTCACTAGATAAGGCACTTAGTTGGAGTGACTGCTTTTCTATGGCGTCAGGGGCCAAGCTCAATAGAGCAAAAAGTGAGTGCTTATACTCTTATTGGAGGGAGGAAAAAAGAAATTTGGGCCTTGTGGAAAAAAAGGACAGGATTAAAATCCTCGGCATCGAAATAGGCCATGATATGGTAAAAGCTAATTGGGAGGCACGCCTTCCAAAAATCAAGGGCAAGATCTTAAAATGGGAAGAAAGAGAACTATCATTTACTGGCAAAGTCTTAATTATAAAAGCTGAAATATTGGCCTCAATAACTTACCTGGCAACCACCTTGCCAGTGCCTAGGTCCTTCCTAACCCCTCTGAGGAGAGCAGTTTTTCAGTTTTTATGGGGTTCTCAACAGGAGAGGTTAAAAAGGGACATAATGTACCGACCTTTGGACAAAGGGGGGAAAGCAGTGCCAGATTTGGCTAATAAACTGCGAGCATTGTTTCTGACACCAATTGTGAGTTCTGTAATGTCATGTAATAACACTGTTCTATGGTCTTACTTTGCTAAGTTCTGGTTGGGTCATGCGATAGTGGGAAGATTTGGGAGAAGGCTCCCGCTAAACACGCCAAATGCAGAAAATAGACCTGCTATTTATGATATTGCACTTTGTATGTTTAAGTCATTAGACTTGAGGAGAATGCCAGCACTTAAGGTAAGCCGGGAAAATATTGAAAAGGCTCTGTCCCCGCAGACAACATTAATGGTGCCCGTGGGCAGATTTGTCCATACAGAATGCACCCAGATTTGGAGAAATGCGAATTCACCATTTTTATTAAATGTACACAAAGACATTGCGTGGAGCTCAGTACATTGCTGTCTCCCAACAAGGGACTTTTTACATGGGAGGAGATGTGCTAGAAGCAGCATGTGTCCAAGGGCCACATGTAATCAGGACGAAAAGGTAACCCATCTCTTTTGGTCGTGTCCACATGCCCAGAGGGTGTGGATGCTGCTGAGGCCATGGTTGACCAACCTCTATAGAGATCCTACAGCCAACGATATAATGTATGGTGAACTAGAATGTAACAGAAATGTACTATGGGATAGATGGTGGGCAGCAATAAACTGTACAAAAGATGCAATTTGGAGGGGTCGAAATATCCTAGTTTTTAAAAAAATTTCAATGTCCCCTGTGTCAGTGGCTAAACTGGCCGTTACTATAGCTCGTGACTACGTCCTTATGGATAAACGAAAATTGAATGTTACACAAGTAAGTGAACGGTGGAAAGTTGGGGAGTCTGGTTTGGTGTATGACCTACTAAAAGACCTAATGTGAATTTACTCAATTTCCATGTGTAGTAGGGGCATACGGTGACAAATGTTTCTTTTGTTTGTAATTTGTATTTCACTTCATTTATTCTGTAATTTGTGACCTGTATTTGAAGCTGTGCCTGAAAATTGACAAAGTTCTCGTAATAATGATTAACTGCCATGTAATCTTTGACTGAATCCAATAAAGTATTTAAAAAGTGAAAGTGAAAAAGTGGTTCAGCCACGGCGAGGCTCAGCCATTGCACTCCGCGCTTTGCTGACCCGTGCGAATTCCCCAAATGTGGGAATCTCGACTGCATAATTTCTGGTAGTGGGGGACTGCGTTCGCGCTCTCCCCTGATTAAGTGTCGAAAACAAGCGCCTAGCAAGGAACGTGACGCTGGAAAACACACAACGCGGCGCTCTTGCCCGGCTCTCCGCGCCCTCCCGGGGAGCCTTGTCGCCCCACCGCGGCGCCCGCTCAGAACCCAGCTAAAGCGCGAACCCGGCTCTCCATCCGGAGCCGGTTAACCCACGGGGTGGGGTGGCGAGGGCCGTCACTCTAACGTGGCTCCCGGGGGCGCAAGTGCAAAATCTTCTAAGTGTGGACAGCAGAAAGCCGTTTTTGCCGGCTCTCCACTCAGACCCAGGGGGCCTTGGCCACCCAGCGGGGTGCCAGGCCCGAAGCCAGCTAAACCCGCAACCTGGCTCTCCATCCGAACCCGGGCACCCGCTCTTAAGCACCCCCCACGGAATCCTCCTCCTTAGCCCCGCGCACACATGGGCCGCACCCCTGGGCATCCTCGTCCACTTTTCGGCCGCGCGCTTTGGCCGCTTTCCGGGCCTGTCTGTGTGGAGCCCTGGGGGGGCTAGCGGCCGGATGGCGGTCAGGCCTGGCCAGGCTGTCCCGGCGATCAGGGCTGCCCAGCGCCACCCGCGCGCCCGCTCCAGGCCACGCGCCCTCGACGCCTTAAAACCCAGGCCGAGCACCCTTGGACTGCCAAAAACGCACATTTGCCCCCGTTGCAGGGCTCCCCTTGCCGAGTGGGAACAAGCCAGGAGGGCGCTACTCTGCCAGCCTGAGCCAAGGCGAGGCCTAGTCCCCTGCTCTGGGGGCGACGAGCGCTTGCTACGCTCTAGCGATCCCCTGGCGTTTCTCCAAAGTGTCGCTTTTCGCACTTTGCTGTCAGCTACTGTGCAGGTACGTATATGAGACCCACCGGCCGCCTCCGCTGTCGCTTACGGCCATACCACCCTGAACACGCCCGATCTCGTCCGATCTCGGAAGCTAAGCAGGGTCGGGCCTGGTTAGTACTTGGATTGGAGACCGCCTGGGAATACCAGGTGCTGTAAGCTTTTCTTTCATGTCGGCGCGCTGAATGAGCAATGGTTGCTTTCGAGTGGCCACGCGAAACACTTGACAGTGTGCCGCACTGCCTTTTTGCACAAACGCACGTGCTGTTTTGCGTGTGCGTGCCGGCGCACCGCTGAGTGGTTGACCGGCGCGGCCAGAGGCTTTGCCGGCCGCCGTGGCACGAGGGCAGAATTACTCGGGTCTCTCTTCATGACGAATAAGCCTTTCGCCTTTTACTAAAGACTTCCGTAGAGAGGGACGTTGATGAGTTACGCATATTTTTGGAAGGCCTCGCCCACTGGGCAAGGCCAGCTCAGCTGTTGAAGGAAATGACGCGGAGTCGTGCGTTCGACTGCCGTGAGGCGTGAGCTCTTGCGAGTAGCACTATGGAGGGTTTCCTCAACGTGACGTACTGCCACGCATGGCTTGCGTTGTGCGCACGAGCGCTTGCAACGCTGTAGCGGCCCCTCGTGTTTCTCCAAAGCGTCGCCTTTTCTCACTTTGCCGCCGCCTACCGTACAGGTATGAGAGCCCGAAGGGCCACTGCTGCTGTCGCTTATGGCCATACCACGCTGAACACGCCCGATCTCGTCCGATCTCGGAAGCTAAGCAGCGTCGGGCCTGGTTAGTACTTGGATGGGAGACCGCCTGGGAATACCAGGTGCTGTAAGCCTTTTGCTTTGCTCTTTATGTCGGCATGCTGTAGGAGCGATGGCTTTCCAAAATGTGTCTCTTTTACGATGTGCAAGGTGACCTACTGCCATCTGCGTCTTGTGCGCGCGTGTGTGGTTGAGACCTGTGAAGTAGCCCACAGAGGCCATTGTTGTGGTAACGCGGAGGGGACTGGCCGTGGCCACACCAGCAGTGGACTGGTCTGTGGATGAGTGCCTTCCTCTGTGAGCAGCATGCACAACTCATACTTACCTGGCAGGGCAGACACCATGATCAAGAAGGTGGATCGCGAACCTACGAAACTACAAGGATAAGTACAGTGCGAGACTCTTTTCTACTTTTTGCCTTTTGAATTTACGGCAGTCGTGCGGTGTATGGGACGCCAGTAAAGGTTTTTTTTTGGGAGGTCCTGCTTTGCAGAGCCGGGGGGCTAGCCAGTCTGGCAGCTCCCCCCGGTGACTCCCAATGGCCTTACCCCAACACCAAAGGAGACGAAATGCTGTCCGTTTTGAGCTCCTGGGTGACCTGGAGATGGATAGGCTGCAGTTCTCCAGGAACATCCTCCAGGGAGAGCTCGGCTTCCAACCCATCCAGTTGGATTACCTTTTTGCCTTGCCTGGCAAGAAGATTTTTGAGGTGGTTTTTGCCACCTATGGTTTTTTTTAACTTTGTATGGAGCGATATCGCCTGAAAAGGGCCAACGACACTAGGTTCGCAAACATCCACATGCAACCCCTGTCAGAGAGAGACACAAAAACGGTTACCATCATCATGTACACAGAGATTGTGACGACACCAGACATCAACACCTGGCTGTCATTCTACTGCGATGTACGAAAAGTCGAACCCGTCAAAGACCAGGACGGAATCCTGACTGGAGCGCGGCGTGCATACGTCAAACTAAGGAGAGACCAGGCCAGTGGACAACTCCGTCATCTCCCGTCTACGATCCAGCTGGGAAGAGAAAGAGGCAGCGTCTTCTACCAAGGCCAGCCCAAGATGTGCCGGAAGTGCGGCTCACTGGACCACCTGGCAGCAGCCTGCAATGCCACCTATTGCAACAAGTGCAGGACGGCCTCGCATTCAACCAGGGAGTGCACAGCGCCGACGAGGTGCAACCTGTGTGGATCAGATGGCCACACATTCAACGCATGCCCCCAGTCCTACGCCAACAGAGTGTCCAGCCGAAGAGACCCGGACCTATGGCAGATTGTGCAGGAGACCAACCAACGCGTGGATGTGGAGCCGCCCCCTCAGGAGGAGGTGCCAGATGCCCTGCTCGGCGAGCCGACCCACGTCACCACCGGGACAGCCCCTGCGGACAGTGCGAGACCAGAAACTTCAGCGGCGGAGAACGACCCGGAGCCTCCCGCAGCAAGCACGCCGGTCAGCGAGGACAGCCGTCTGGACTGGAGCGCCACCCCTGCGGAGTAACGGCCAGTCGACGACATCAACGTCAGCCATGTAAGTGTCCCGCCTCGCCCGGGCCTCCCGCGGAGTCAGGAGTTCCCCATGGCCATGGGCTCGGAGGTTTGTCGGGATCTCCTGGATGCTATAATGCTTCAGCTTCCCGAGCCAACGGGGCCGGCCAAGCCTGCGGACGACGCCGATGGAAAATTCCCATCGCTAAAACGACAGCTGCAACATTCTCCGGGAGATTCTGCAGACTCCGCGGAAGCACAGGTATGGCCATCCCCATCTTCTGCGAATGTTTCATTTATAGATGCGCAGAGCCTTGACCTATTCTCCTCGGCCACTCAAATGAAGGGGGCCAATGAGGACACCAACTGGGAGAAATCCCAAATTAAAAAAGGGAAAAAGCCCCGCAACAACCCCTCCCCCGCCCCTGATCCCGGCCCTGGCACCGACCCGTTTCACGGTCTACCCCCAGTCTAACCTATGTCATATTTGTCCATTGCCTCCCTCAACACCAGAGGGCTAAATGACCCAATCAAGTGTCAGACAGCATTTGATTTTTTAGACTCAGAGGGCAATGACATTTTTCTGTTACAGGAATGTAACATACCCTTTAAAGACAATTACAAGACATTTGAAGATAGATGGAGCCACGGCCCATCCTATTGGTCTGGGGACAATGACAACAGGTCATCAGGCATCGCCGTGTTGTTCAAAGGATGGAGGGTTAATGTTAAAAGGGTTCAACATACAATTCAGGGGAGGGTCTTGTGTATCGACATTGAGCTGAACAATGCATGTGTGAGGTTGATTAACGTGTATTGCCCTGCAGACCTCCAAAAACGCCTCGAGACTTTAAAGGCTATACAGCCTCTTTTGGTGTGCCAAAGTGAGATCATTTTGGGTGGTGATTTTAACTGCCTGGTTGACGCCAAAGACAGGAGGTCAACTGGAGCAGTCAGATTGGACTCCAGCACGGAATTGTTGAAAAACATTATAAAAGACTTTAAACTGCGAGACACATTCCGTGCCATGAACCCCAGTCAGCCGGGGTATACATGGACTAACGGTAGAACCCACTCAAGGATTGACTTTATACTGACCTCAAGAAGGTTGTTGGTTCAGAGTGCATCTGTGACCCCTGTTTGTTTTTCCGACCACTCAAAAATTGATTGTATGGTGGCTCTCACAGGAAAAAACAAAAAGGGAAAGGGCTCTTGGAAGCTCAACTTGTCTCTGCTCCAGGACAAAAAAATTGTAGATAGATTAAGAGAAAAACTAAATCAATGGTCTTCATTGCAGATCTTCTTTAACACCATTGGTGAGTGGTGGGAAGATCTAAAGGGGCGGGTTCAGCGCTACTTTATAGAGGTTGGCAAGAAAGCTGCAAAAGCTAAACGGTTGAAGCTTAAAAAAGAGCAAGCTAAGCTCCAAAGGCTTTATACCATGGCACATGCCGGTTTTAATGTACAAGAAGATATAGCAAGATTAAAGCGGGAAATGTTGAACATGGCTGCCGAGTCAAGCCGTGGTTTAATTACCCGCAGCCGTGTGCAGCACATAGAACAAAATGAAAAATGCACAAGGTATTTCTTTAAAAAACTAGCTCAGCAGAAGAATGTGATGGAAACATTGGAAGACAAACACGGCAACGAAAAGTGCGACATAAAAGACATTCTTAGTGTCGTTCATGACTTTTATGCTGACCTTTATAAAGGGGAAGAGCTCGACAGTGCCTCCTTAGGGAGGCTACTGTCAAATGTGAATAAAACTGTAACCAAGTTCAATGTTTTGCTCGAAAGAGACTTAACGGAAAACGAACTGTACAAAGCTCTCAAGAGTATGCAAGATAACAAGGCCCCGGGGGCAGACGGACTACCAAAAGAATTTTATGTTATATTCTGGGATGAACTAAAAAGTCACCTAATACAAGTATTTAATGAAAGCCTTCGCCTGGGTCATCTACCACTGTCCTTAAGGGAAGGAACAATCTCTTTGCTTTTTAAAAAAGGTGGAAAAAAGGATATAAAAAATTGGAGACCGCTTACCCTGTTGGGGGTGGACCGCAAAATTCTGGCCAAGGCCCTCTTCTTTAGGCTACAAGGCGTGGTGGGAAACGTGGTGGGAGAGGAGCAGACCTGCGTGGTCCCAGGGCGCTCCATGAATGACAGCCTGGCACTGGTCAGAGACTCGTTTTTGTATTCTACAGATAGAAAAGTGCCTTTATGCATTACAGGCCTTGATTTAGAAAAGGCATTTGACAGAATTAATCATGCCTATTTAAAGGCTGTAATAGAGGCCTTTGGTTTCGGGCCAACCATCCGGGCCTGGATTGATGTGCTGCACAAGGACTGTTTCAGCAGAGTTGTCATTAATGGGAACAGCACAGACACCTTTAAGGTTGAGTCTGGGGTCAGACAAGGTTGCCCCCTGTCCGTTATTCTTTTTATTTTGGCCATGGAACCTCTGGCTTGCGCTTTACGGCAAGACCGGTTCATCAACGGGCTTCAGGTACCGGGAAGTAGTGGGAGGGAGGCAAAACTCACCCTGTACATGGATGATATGACCATATTTACTATCGATAATAGGTCACTTGAAAAGGCACTTAGTTGGAGTGACTGTTTTTCCATGGCTTCAGGGGCCAAGCTCAATAGAGCAAAAAGTGAGTGCTTATACTCTTATTGGAGGGAGGAAAAAAGAAATTTGGGTCTTGTGGAAAAAAAGGACAGGATTAAAATTCTCGGCATTGAAATAGGCCATGATATGGTAAATGCTAATTGGGAGGCACGCCTTCCAAAAATCAAGGGCAAGATCTTAAAATGGGAAGAAAGAGAACTATCATTTACTGGCAAAGTCTTAATTATAAAAGCTGAAATATTGGCCTCAATAACTTACCTGGCAACCACCTTGCCAGTGCCTAGGTCCTTCCTAACCCCTCTGAGGAGAGCAGTTTTTCAGTTTTTATGGGGTTCTCAACAGGAGAGGTTAAAAAGGGACATAATGTACCGACCTTTGGACAAAGGGGGGAAAGCAGTGCCAGATTTGGCTAATAAACTGCGAGCATTGTTTCTGACACCAATTGTGAGTTCTGTAATGTCATGTAATAACACTGTTCTATGGTCTTACTTTGCTAAGTTCTGGTTGGGTCATGCGATAGTGGGAAGATTTGGGAGAAGGCTCCCGCTAAACACGCCAAATGCAGAAAATAGACCTGCTATTTATGATATTGCACTTTGTATGTTTAAGTCATTAGACTTGAGGAGAATGCCAGCACTTAAGGTAAGCCGGGAAAATATTGAAAAGGCTCTGTCCCCGCAGACAACATTAATGGTGCCCGTGGGCAGATTTGTCCATACAGAATGCACCCAGATTTGGAGAAATGCGAATTCACCATTTTTATTAAATGTACACAAAGACATTGCGTGGAGCTCAGTACATTGCTGTCTCCCAACAAGGGACTTTTTACATGGGAGGAGATGTGCTAGAAGCAGCATGTGTCCAAGGGCCACATGTAATCAGGACGAAAAGGTAACCCATCTCTTTTGGTCGTGTCCACATGCCCAGAGGGTGTGGATGCTGCTGAGGCCATGGTTGACCAACCTCTATAGAGATCCTACAGCCAACGATATAATGTATGGTGAACTAGAATGTAACAGAAATGTACTATGGGATAGATGGTGGGCAGCAATAAACTGTACAAAAGATGCAATTTGGAGGGGTCGAAATATCCTAGTTTTTAAAAAAATTTCAATGTCCCCTGTGTCAGTGGCTAAACTGGCCGTTACTATAGCTCGTGACTACGTCCTTATGGATAAACGAAAATTGAATGTTACACAAGTAAGTGAACGGTGGAAAGTTGGGGAGTCTGGTTTGGTGTATGACCTACTAAAAGACCTAATGTGAATTTACTCAATTTCCATGTGTAGTAGGGGCATACGGTGACAAATGTTTCTTTTGTTTGTAATTTGTATTTCACTTCATTTATTCTGTAATTTGTGACCTGTATTTGAAGCTGTGCCTGAAAATTGACAAAGTTCTCGTAATAATGATTAACTGCCATGTAATCTTTGACTGAATCCAATAAAGTATTTAAAAAGTGAAAGTGAAAAAGTGGTTCAGCCACGGCGAGGCTCAGCCATTGCACTCCGCGCTTTGCTGACCCGTGCGAATTCCCCAAATGTGGGAATCTCGACTGCATAATTTCTGGTAGTGGGGGACTGCGTTCGCGCTCTCCCCTGATTAAGTGTCGAAAACAAGCGCCTAGCAAGGAACGTGACGCTGGAAAACACACAACGCGGCGCTCTTGCCCGGCTCTCCGCGCCCTCCCGGGGAGCCTTGTCGCCCCACCGCGGCGCCCGCTCAGAACCCAGCTAAAGCGTGAACCCGGCTCTCCATCCGGAGCCGGTTAACCCACGGGGTGGGGTGGCGAGGGCCGTCACTCTAACGTGGCTCCCGGGGGCGCAAGTGCAAAATCTTCTAAGTGTGGACAGCAGAAAGCCGTTTTTGCCGGCTCTCCACTCAGACCCAGGGGGCCTTGGCCACCCAGCGGGGTGCCAGGCCCAAAGCCAGCTAAACCCGCAACCTGGCTCTCCATCCGAACCCGGGCACCCGCTCTTAAGCACCCCCCACGGAATCCTCCTCCTTAGCCCCGCGCACACATGGGCCGCACCCCTGGGCATCCTCGTCCACTTTTCGGCCGCGCGCTTTGGCCGCTTTCCGGGCCTGTCTGTGTGGAGCCCTGGGGGGGCTAGCGGCCGGATGGCGGTCAGGCCTGGCCAGGCTGTCCCGGCGATCAGGGCTGCCCAGCGCCACCCGCGCGCCCGCTCCAGGCCACGCGCCCTCGACGCCTTAAAACCCAGGCCGAGCACCCTTGGACTGCCAAAAACGCACATTTGCCCCCGTTGCAGGGCTCCCCTTGCCGAGCGGGAACAAGCCAGGAGGGCGCTACTCTGCCAGCCTGAGCCAAGGCGAGGCCTAGTGCCCTGCTCTGGGGGCGACGAGCGCTTGCTACGCTCTAGCGATCCCCTGGCGTTTCTCCAAAGTGTCGCTTTTCGCACTTTGCTGTCAGCTACTGTGCAGGTACGTATATGAGACCCACCGGCCGCCTCCGCTGTCGCTTACGGCCATACCACCCTGAACACGCCCGATCTCGTCCGATCTCGGAAGCTAAGCAGGGTCGGGCCTGGTTAGTACTTGGATTGGAGACCGCCTGGGAATACCAGGTGCTGTAAGCTTTTCTTTCATGTCGGCGCGCTGAATGAGCAATGGTTGCTTTCGAGTGGCCACGCGAAACACTTGACAGTGTGCCGCACTGCCTTTTTGCACAAACGCACGTGCTGTTTTGCGTGTGCGTG
The DNA here is from genome assembly GCA_039105355.1 of Benthosema pterotum. NCBI lineage: Eukaryota > Metazoa > Chordata > Actinopteri > Myctophiformes > Myctophidae > Benthosema > Benthosema pterotum. The sequence continues at coordinate 52,504,050 of CM076974.1, forward strand.
CCGGCGCACCGCTGAGTGGTTGACCGGCGCGGCCAGAGGCTTTGCCGGCCGCCGTGGCACGAGGGCAGAATTACTCGGGTCTCTCTTCATGACGAATAAGCCTTTCGCCTTTTACTAAAGACTTCCGTAGAGAGGGACGTTGATGAGTTACGCATATTTTTGGAAGGCCTCGCCCACTGGGCAAGGCCAGCTCAGCTGTTGAAGGAAATGACGCGGAGTCGTGCGTTCGACTGCCGTGAGGCGTGAGCTCTTGCGAGTAGCACTATGGAGGGTTTCCTCAACGTGACGTACTGCCACGCATGGCTTGCGTTGTGCGCACGAGCGCTTGCAACGCTGTAGCGGCCCCTCGTGTTTCTCCAAAGCGTCGCCTTTTCTCACTTTGCCGCCGCCTACCGTACAGGTATGAGAGCCCGAAGGGCCACTGCTGCTGTCGCTTATGGCCATACCACGCTGAACACGCCCGATCTCGTCCGATCTCGGAAGCTAAGCAGCGTCGGGCCTGGTTAGTACTTGGATGGGAGACCGCCTGGGAATACCAGGTGCTGTAAGCCTTTTGCTTTGCTCTTTATGTCGGCATGCTGTAGGAGCGATGGCTTTCCAAAATGTGTCTCTTTTACGATGTGCAAGGTGACCTACTGCCATCTGCGTCTTGTGCGCGCGTGTGTGGTTGAGACCTGTGAAGTAGCCCACAGAGGCCATTGTTGTGGTAACGCGGAGGGGACTGGCCGTGGCCACACCAGCAGTGGACTGGTCTGTGGATGAGTGCCTTCCTCTGTGAGCAGCATGCACAACTCATACTTACCTGGCAGGGCAGACACCATGATCAAGAAGGTGGATCGCGAACCTACGAAACTACAAGGATAAGTACAGTGCGAGACTCTTTTCTACTTTTTGCCTTTTGAATTTACGGCAGTCGTGCGGTGTATGGGACGCCAGTAAAGGTTTTTTTTTGGGAGGTCCTGCTTTGCAGAGCCGGGGGGCTAGCCAGTCTGGCAGCTCCCCCCGGTGACTCCCAATGGCCTTACCCCAACACCAAAGGAGACGAAATGCTGTCCGTTTTGAGCTCCTGGGTGACCTGGAGATGGATAGGCTGCAGTTCTCCAGGAACATCCTCCAGGGAGAGCTCGGCTTCCAACCCATCCAGTTGGATTACCTTTTTGCCTTGCCTGGCAAGAAGATTTTTGAGGTGGTTTTTGCCACCTATGGTTTTTTTTAACTTTGTATGGAGCGATATCGCCTGAAAAGGGCCAACGACACTAGGTTCGCAAACATCCACATGCAACCCCTGTCAGAGAGAGACACAAAAACGGTTACCATCATCATGTACACAGAGATTGTGACGACACCAGACATCAACACCTGGCTGTCATTCTACTGCGATGTACGAAAAGTCGAACCCGTCAAAGACCAGGACGGAATCCTGACTGGAGCGCGGCGTGCATACGTCAAACTAAGGAGAGACCAGGCCAGTGGACAACTCCGTCATCTCCCGTCTACGATCCAGCTGGGAAGAGAAAGAGGCAGCGTCTTCTACCAAGGCCAGCCCAAGATGTGCCGGAAGTGCGGCTCACTGGACCACCTGGCAGCAGCCTGCAATGCCACCTATTGCAACAAGTGCAGGACGGCCTCGCATTCAACCAGGGAGTGCACAGCGCCGACGAGGTGCAACCTGTGTGGATCAGATGGCCACACATTCAACGCATGCCCCCAGTCCTACGCCAACAGAGTGTCCAGCCGAAGAGACCCGGACCTATGGCAGATTGTGCAGGAGACCAACCAACGCGTGGATGTGGAGCCGCCCCCTCAGGAGGAGGTGCCAGATGCCCTGCTCGGCGAGCCGACCCACGTCACCACCGGGACAGCCCCTGCGGACAGTGCGAGACCAGAAACTTCAGCGGCGGAGAACGACCCGGAGCCTCCCGCAGCAAGCACGCCGGTCAGCGAGGACAGCCGTCTGGACTGGAGCGCCACCCCTGCGGAGTAACGGCCAGTCGACGACATCAACGTCAGCCATGTAAGTGTCCCGCCTCGCCCGGGCCTCCCGCGGAGTCAGGAGTTCCCCATGGCCATGGGCTCGGAGGTTTGTCGGGATCTCCTGGATGCTATAATGCTTCAGCTTCCCGAGCCAACGGGGCCGGCCAAGCCTGCGGACGACGCCGATGGAAAATTCCCATCGCTAAAACGACAGCTGCAACATTCTCCGGGAGATTCTGCAGACTCCGCGGAAGCACAGGTATGGCCATCCCCATCTTCTGCGAATGTTTCATTTATAGATGCGCAGAGCCTTGACCTATTCTCCTCGGCCACTCAAATGAAGGGGGCCAATGAGGACACCAACTGGGAGAAATCCCAAATTAAAAAAGGGAAAAAGCCCCGCAACAACCCCTCCCCCGCCCCTGATCCCGGCCCTGGCACCGACCCGTTTCACGGTCTACCCCCAGTCTAACCTATGTCATATTTGTCCATTGCCTCCCTCAACACCAGAGGGCTAAATGACCCAATCAAGTGTCAGACAGCATTTGATTTTTTAGACTCAGAGGGCAATGACATTTTTCTGTTACAGGAATGTAACATACCCTTTAAAGACAATTACAAGACATTTGAAGATAGATGGAGCCACGGCCCATCCTATTGGTCTGGGGACAATGACAACAGGTCATCAGGCATCGCCGTGTTGTTCAAAGGATGGAGGGTTAATGTTAAAAGGGTTCAACATACAATTCAGGGGAGGGTCTTGTGTATCGACATTGAGCTGAACAATGCATGTGTGAGGTTGATTAACGTGTATTGCCCTGCAGACCTCCAAAAACGCCTCGAGACTTTAAAGGCTATACAGCCTCTTTTGGTGTGCCAAAGTGAGATCATTTTGGGTGGTGATTTTAACTGCCTGGTTGACGCCAAAGACAGGAGGTCAACTGGAGCAGTCAGATTGGACTCCAGCACGGAATTGTTGAAAAACATTATAAAAGACTTTAAACTGCGAGACACATTCCGTGCCATGAACCCCAGTCAGCCGGGGTATACATGGACTAACGGTAGAACCCACTCAAGGATTGACTTTATACTGACCTCAAGAAGGTTGTTGGTTCAGAGTGCATCTGTGACCCCTGTTTGTTTTTCCGACCACTCAAAAATTGATTGTATGGTGGCTCTCACAGGAAAAAACAAAAAGGGAAAGGGCTCTTGGAAGCTCAACTTGTCTCTGCTCCAGGACAAAAAAATTGTAGATAGATTAAGAGAAAAACTAAATCAATGGTCTTCATTGCAGATCTTCTTTAACACCATTGGTGAGTGGTGGGAAGATCTAAAGGGGCGGGTTCAGCGCTACTTTATAGAGGTTGGCAAGAAAGCTGCAAAAGCTAAACGGTTGAAGCTTAAAAAAGAGCAAGCTAAGCTCCAAAGGCTTTATACCATGGCACATGCCGGTTTTAATGTACAAGAAGATATAGCAAGATTAAAGCGGGAAATGTTGAACATGGCTGCCGAGTCAAGCCGTGGTTTAATTACCCGCAGCCGTGTGCAGCACATAGAACAAAATGAAAAATGCACAAGGTATTTCTTTAAAAAACTAGCTCAGCAGAAGAATGTGATGGAAACATTGGAAGACAAACACGGCAACGAAAAGTGCGACATAAAAGACATTCTTAGTGTCGTTCATGACTTTTATGCTGACCTTTATAAAGGGGAAGAGCTCGACAGTGCCTCCTTAGGGAGGCTACTGTCAAATGTGAATAAAACTGTAACCAAGTTCAATGTTTTGCTCGAAAGAGACTTAACGGAAAACGAACTGTACAAAGCTCTCAAGAGTATGCAAGATAACAAGGCCCCGGGGGCAGACGGACTACCAAAAGAATTTTATGTTATATTCTGGGATGAACTAAAAAGTCACCTAATACAAGTATTTAATGAAAGCCTTCGCCTGGGTCATCTACCACTGTCCTTAAGGGAAGGAACAATCTCTTTGCTTTTTAAAAAAGGTGGAAAAAAGGATATAAAAAATTGGAGACCGCTTACCCTGTTGGGGGTGGACCGCAAAATTCTGGCCAAGGCCCTCTTCTTTAGGCTACAAGGCGTGGTGGGAAACGTGGTGGGAGAGGAGCAGACCTGCGTGGTCCCAGGGCGCTCCATGAATGACAGCCTGGCACTGGTCAGAGACTCGTTTTTGTATTCTACAGATAGAAAAGTGCCTTTATGCATTACAGGCCTTGATTTAGAAAAGGCATTTGACAGAATTAATCATGCCTATTTAAAGGCTGTAATAGAGGCCTTTGGTTTCGGGCCAACCATCCGGGCCTGGATTGATGTGCTGCACAAGGACTGTTTCAGCAGAGTTGTCATTAATGGGAACAGCACAGACACCTTTAAGGTTGAGTCTGGGGTCAGACAAGGTTGCCCCCTGTCCGTTATTCTTTTTATTTTGGCCATGGAACCTCTGGCTTGCGCTTTACGGCAAGACCGGTTCATCAACGGGCTTCAGGTACCGGGAAGTAGTGGGAGGGAGGCAAAACTCACCCTGTACATGGATGATATGACCATATTTACTATCGATAATAGGTCACTTGAAAAGGCACTTAGTTGGAGTGACTGTTTTTCCATGGCTTCAGGGGCCAAGCTCAATAGAGCAAAAAGTGAGTGCTTATACTCTTATTGGAGGGAGGAAAAAAGAAATTTGGGTCTTGTGGAAAAAAAGGACAGGATTAAAATTCTCGGCATTGAAATAGGCCATGATATGGTAAATGCTAATTGGGAAGCACGCCTTCCAAAAATCAAGGGCAAGCTCTTAAAATGGGAAGAAAGAGAACTAACATTTACTGGCAAAGTTTTAATTATAAAAGCTGAATTATTGGCTTCAATAACTTACCTGGCAACCACCTTGCCAGTGCCTAGGTCCTTCCTAACCCCTCTGAGGAGAACAGTTTTTCAGTTTTTATGGGGTTCTCAACAGGAGAGGTTAAAAAGGGACATAATGTATCGACCTTTGGACAAAGGGGGGAAAGCAGTGCCAGATTTGGCTAGTAAACTGCAAGCATTGTTTCTGACACCAATTGTGAATTCCGTAATATCATGTAATAACACTGTTTTATGGTCTTACTTTGCTAAGTTCTGGTTGGGTCAAGCGATAGTGGGAAGATTTGGGAGAAGGCTCCCGCTAAACACGCCACATGCAGAAAATAGACCTGCCATTTATAACATTGCACTTTGTATGTTTAAGTCATTAGACTTAAGGAGAATGCCAGCACTTAATGTAAGCCGGGAAAATATCGAAAAGGCTCTGTCCCCGCAGATAACATTAATGGTGCCTGTTGGTAGATTTGTCCATATAGAATGCACCCAGATTTGGAGAAATGTGAACTCACCATTTTTATTAAATGTACACAAAGACATTGCCTGGAGCTCAGTACATTGCTGTCTCCCAACAAGGGACTTTTTACATGGGAGGAGATGTGCTAGAAGCAGCATGTGTCCAAGGGCCACATGTAACCAGGACGAAAAGGTAAAACACCTCTTTTGGTCGTGTCCACATGCCCAGAGGGTGTGGATGCTGCTGAGGCCATGGTTGACCAACCTCTACAGAGACCCCACAGCAAACGATATAATGTACGGTGAATTAGAATGTAACAGACATGTACTATGGGATAGATGGTGGGCAGCAATAAACTGTACAAAAGATGCAATTTGGAGGGCTCGAAATATCCTAGTTTTTAAAAAATTTTCAATGCCTCCTCTGTCAGTGGCTAAACTGGCCGTGACTATAGCCCGTGACTACATCCTCATGGATAAGCGCACATTGAATACTACAGAAGTAAGCGAACGGTGGAAAGTTGGGGAGTTTGGTTTGGTGTATGACCTACTAAAAGACCTCATGTGAATTTACTCACTGTCCATGTGTATTAGGGGCATATGGCGATAAATGTTTCCTTTTGTTTGTAATTTGTATTTCATTTCATTCATTATGTAACTCGTGACCTGTTTTTGAAGCTTTGCCTGAAAATTTGAAAAAGTTGTCGTAATGATGTTTAACTGCCATGTAATCTTTGACTGAATCAAATAAAGTTTCTAAAAAGTGAAAGTGGTTCAGCCACGGCGAGGCTCAGCCATTGCACTCCGCGCTTTGCTGACCCGTGCGAATTCCCCAAATGTGGGAATCTCGACTGCATAATTTCTGGTAGTGGGGGACTGCGTTCGCGCTCTCCCCTGATTAAGTGTCGAAAACAAGCGCCTAGCAAGGAACGTGACGCTGGAAAACACACAACGCGGCGCTCTTGCCCGGCTCTCCGCGCCCTCCCGGGGAGCCTTGTCGCCCCACCGCGGCGCCCGCTCAGAACCCAGCTAAAGCGTGAACCCGGCTCTCCATCCGGAGCCGGTTAACCCACGGGGTGGGGTGGCGAGGGCCGTCACTCTAACGTGGCTCCCGGGGGCGCAAGTGCAAAATCTTCTAAGTGTGGACAGCAGAAAGCCGTTTTTGCCGGCTCTCCACTCAGACCCAGGGGGCCTTGGCCACCCACCGGGGTGCCAGGCCCGAAGCCAGCTAAACCCGCAACCTGGCTCTCCATCCGAACCCGGGCACCCGCTCTTAAGCACCCCCCACGGAATCCTCCTCCTTAGCCCCGCGCACACATGGGCCGCACCCCTGGGCATACTCGTCCACTTTTCGGCCGCGCGCTTTGGCCGCTTTCCGGGCCTGTCTGTGTGGAGCCCTGGGGGGGCTAGCGGCCGGATGGCGGTCAGGCCTGGCCAGGCTGTCCCGGCGATCAGGGCTGCCCAGCGCCACCCGCGCGCCCGCTCCAGGCCACGCGCCCTCGACGCCTTAAAACCCAGGCCGAGCACCCTTGGACTGCCAAAAACGCACATTTGCCCCCGTTGCAGGGCTCCCCTTGCCGAGCGGGAGCAAGCCAGGAGGGCGCTACTCTGCCAGCCTGAGCCAAG
>CM076974.1:52515976-52543476 GCA_039105355.1 Benthosema pterotum
TCCATGTGTATTAGGGGCATATGGCGATAAATGTTTCCTTTGTTTGTAATTTGTATTTCATTTCATTCATTATGTAACTCGTGACCTGTTTTTGAAGCTTTGCCTGAAAATTTGACAAAGTTGTCGTAATGATGATTAACTGCCATGTAATCTTTGACTGAATCAAATAAAGTTTCTAAAAAGTGAAAAAGTGGTTCGCGAACCTACGAAACTACAAGCACAAGGATAAGTACAGTGCGAGACTCTTTTCTACTTTTTGCCTTTTTGAATTTACGGCAGTCGTGCGGTGTATGGGACGCCAGTAAAGGTTTTTTTTTGGGAGGTCCTGCTTTGCAGAGCCGGGGGGCTAGCCAGTCTGGCAGCTCCCCCCGGTGACTCCCAATGGCCTTACCCCAACACCAAAGGAGACGAAATGCTGTCCGTTTTGAGCTCCAGGGTGACCTGGAGATGGATAGGCTGCAGTTCTCCAGGAACATCCTCCAGGGAGAGCTCGGCTTCCAACCCATCCAGTTGGATTACCTTTTTGCCTTGCCTGGCAAGAAGATTTTTGAGGTGGTTTTTGCCACCTATGGCTTTTTTGAACTTTGTATGGAAAAGGGCCAACGACACTAGGTTCGCAAACATCCACATGCAACCCCTGTCAGAGAGAGACACAAAAACGGTTACCATCATCATGTACACAGAGATTGTGACGACACCAGACATCAACACCTGGCTGTCATTCTACTGCGACGTACGAAAAGTCGAACCCGTCAAAGACCAGGACGGAATCCTGACTGGAGCGCGGCGTGCATACGTCAAACTAAGGAGAGACCAGGCCAGTGGACAACTCCGACATCTCCCGTCTACGATCCAGCTGGGAAGAGAAAGAGGCAGCGTCTTCTACCAAGGCCAGCCCAAGATGTGCCGGAAGTGCGGCTCACTGGACCACCTGGCAGCAGCCTGCAATGCCACCTATTGCAACAAGTGCAGGACGGCCTCGCATTCAACCAGGGAGTGCACAGCGCCGACGAGGTGCAACCTGTGTGGATCAGATGGCCACACATTCAACGCATGCCCCCAGTCCTACGCCAACAGGGTGTCCAGCCGGAGAGACCCGGACCTATGGCAGATTGTGCAGGAGACCAACCAACGCGTGGATGTGGAGCCGCCCCCTCAGGAGGAGGTGCCAGATGCCCCGCTCGGCGAGCCGTCCCATGTCACCACCGGGACAGCCCCTGCGGACAGTGCCAGACCAGAAACTTCAGCGGCGGAGAACGACCCGGAGCCTCCCGCAGCAAGCACGCCGGTCAGCGAGGACAGCCGTCTGGACTGGAGCGCCACCCCTGCGGAGTACCGGCCAGTCGACGACATCAACGTCAGCCTTGTAAGTGTCCCGCCTCGCCCGGGCCTCCCGCGGAGTCAGGAGTTCCCCATGGCCATGGGCTCGGAGGTTTGTCGTGATCTCCTGGATGCTATAATGCTTCAGCTTCCCGAGCCAACGGGGCCGGCCAAGCCTGCGGACGACGCCGATGGAAAATGCACATCGCTGAAACGACAGCTGCAACATTCTCCGGGAGATTCTGCAGACTCCGCGGAAGCACAGGTATGGCCATCCCCATCTTCTGCGAATGTTTCATTTATAGATGCGCAGAGCCTTGACCTATTCTCCTCGGCCACTCAAATGAAGGGGGCCAATGAGGACACCAACTGGGAGAAATCCCAAATTAAAAAAGGGAAAAAGCCCCGCAACAACCCCTCCCCCGCCCCTGATCCCGGCCCTGGCACCGACCCGTTTCACGGTCTACCCTCAGCCTAACCTATGTCATATTTGTCCATTGCCTCCCTCAACACCAGAGGGCTGAATGACCCAATCAAGTGTCAGACAGCATTTGATTTTTTAGACTCAGAGGGCAATGACATTTTTCTGTTACAGGAATGTAACATACCCTTTAAAGACAATTACAAGACATTTGAAGATAGATGGAGCCACGGCCCATCCTATTGGTCTGGGGACAATGACAACAGGTCATCAGGCATCGCCGTGTTGTTCAAAGGATGGAGGGTTAATGTTAAAAGGGTTCAACACACAATTCAGGGGAGGGTCTTGTGTATCGACATTGAGCTGAACAATGCATGTGTGAGGTTGATTAATGTGTATTGCCTTGCAGACCTCCAAAAACGCCTCGAGACTTTAAAGGCTATACAGCCTCTTTTGGTGTGCCAAAGTGAGATCATTTTGGGTGGTGATTTTAACTGCCTGGTTGACGCCAAAGACAGCCCAGTGAGCAAAAAGTAGTCCAGATGACGTCATATGGACGTCATTTCCGACGTTCAGAAGACGTCCCCTGAAGAGCCAGAATGAAAGTTTTTTATACGTCTTTTCCCAACGTCATTTAGACGTCATTGTACAACGTTATATAGACGTAATTTCCGGACGTTAAAAGACGTCCCCTGAAGAGCCAGAATGAAAGTTTTTTATACGTCTTTTCCCAACGTCATTTAGACGTCATTGTACAACGTTATATAGACGTAATTTCCGGACGTTAAAAGACGTCCCCTGAAGAGCCAGAATGAAAGTTTTTTATACGTCTTTTCCGAACTTTATTTAGACGTCATTGTACAACGTTATATAGACGTAATTTCCGGACGTTAAAAGACGTCCCCTGAAGAGCCGGAATGAAAGTTTTTTATACGTCTTTTCCGGACTTCATTTAGACGTCATTGTACAACGTTATATAGACGTAATTTCCGGACGTTAAAAGACGTCCCCTGAAGAGCCAGAATGAAAGTTTTTTATACGTCTATTCCGGACATCATTTAGACGTCATTGTACAACGTTATATAGATGCAATTTCCCGACGCCCCCTGAAGAGCCAGAATGAAAGGTTTTTATACATCTTTTCTGGATGTCATATAGACAACATTACCCAGAAGAGCCAGAATTGACAGTTATTAGACAACTTTAAGACTTTTCTGTGGATGTTAAGTATTCAATACAGCAATATTTCTGGAAGTCTTCTGGCAATGACCTTCATAGACTTACATATTAAACCATGCCCATATCTACATGTTAACAAGTACAATGACGATCTAGTCAATCCCCATTTTTGCTTTATTTAAACAAAAACATGCTGAAACATTGAAATATATTGTCAGTATTTTGAGTTAAATTAAATGCCCAATGCATTCTCAATAACTTGATCCAAAGCCAATGGATTAAAACTATACATGTGTACCCACACATTGTCAAATACACAAAAAAGTACTGCACAGCCTACCTTATTACAGGGAAAAGGATCAGGAAAAAGAAATCCAGGAAAAATAGAAAACTAAAGTCCAAATTTTCTTAGTATTGTGACACACCGAAACATCCGCCAGAATCCAGTCCTTATTGATAGTGTCCGCTGTATCCACCAACTTAAAAAAAATAAGGGTGGCAAATGTCCATGCCTAAGCAGTCCCCTTTTGTGGGGACCTGTGTTAGAAGAGCCAAACAAATACAAAGTACAAAACAAGTGCTGCAATAAATAGCCAGTGAACAGGCATCGTAATGTCCATATCCATTTCAGTGAAGTCCAAGATTGTGACAGCGTACGTGTCTACTCCAACATCCCCAATGAATGCTGGCTGCTGTCTATGCTGCCTCAATCCCCATCTTGCTGTTGATGTCCTCATGATCGTATATTTGACAGCATCTGCAAAACAATAACGTAAAGGAAACATGCTGTCATAATGTCCATGTCCATTTACACCAATATATCCACAATTTCAAGAGAAAATAATCTCCATCTACATAAACAGTCATTTAAAATGTTATGATAGCCAATGTTACAGTTAGATTACTGGGTGTCAATTTTCTACCCTTGAACAATTATGTTTTTTCTCTACATGTTTAACTGTGCTGGCAGGCTGTTCAGAGAACTGGAAGACAGACCGAGCGCAAGGCAAATTAACTGTAAAATGCAGTCATAGTCTTTCACCCAGAAGAACGTCTTACCGGCACACAGGAAGGGAATGCTGATCGCTTCCCAAATATAGAGTGTGACTCAGACATAGTGTGACGCACAGACATTTCTTACGTAGTTATTGTGAAGACAATGAGCCATCTTACAGATGCGTGATCCTGCACGCCAGTAAGACACGCAGCATATTACTGGTCTGGCTCACTGTATTTGCAATTAAAGGGTCACTTTATCCGTTTTGCAACCAGAGCTTATTTTAAATTATGTTTAGGACACAAGGAGCACTTTTGTATATGTGTAATATGTATTATAGTTATTTTAGTTGTGAAGGGATGTTCCAGGAAGTTTCTTCCTGGACTACAAGTCCCATCTCCATGCAGCCTTTTCACAATGAGGGGAGGTTTACTGGAGGTGTGACTTTGTAGTCCAGGAAGGACTTCCTGGATCTTCAAGAGTCATGAATTGTGTCCTAGACCTTATTAAAATAAGCTGTGGTTGAAAAAGGGCTGAAGTGGCAGACATTTTTCCACTGTGAATTTCTTCTGATATATCATTTTAGGCTTTTTTAACCATTACAGTACTCTATTGTTTCTGAATTGTATCATGAATTAAATGAATCATTGAAATAAATATTGTCTTCATCCATCTTACGATTCATGGTTATAAGTATACAAAGTAAGCAGGCTTAAAGGGATAGCTTGGATTTTTTAAGTTAAGCTGTATGAACTACTTGTCATCAATATAGTGGTGTCAATTGTATTAATTGATTTCCATGGTGGGAGTTCTGCTCTGGTTTTGGTGAAATATGAAGGACTCCAGAAAACTTGGTTTAGGTTGTTGTCCTGTTTCTAAAATATTATTAGCACATCATTCATCCTCTATCACAGAAAACTGTGCATTTTGTGTCCATATCACTACGCCCAAAAGGTAGTTCCAGACAGTGTTGGGAATATTACTTTACCTTGTTAATATATTACTTATTAATTATTACCTTCATTTTAAAGCAATATATGATATTACAATATTACTGTCTGAACAAGTGTAATATATTAATATTACTATTACATATTACTTAAAAAAAAACCTTTTACAAAATATATAATGAAATATTTACTTTCACTATTAATCAAATATTGCATAGACCAGTGACATACCTACAATAACGCAAGCGCACGTGCTATCTGGCCAAATCCATATGAAATCAACTTGAAAAAACTTCACTCCTGAATCAATAATTTGATGACAAATGATAGAAAAGTGATTATTTAACTTCTGCAGTTGTCGATATAATTTCACAAGAACATTTTCAATGAGAGATTGACAAAAAGTAATATTGAAAGTAATGCAGCAATGCAGAAAGAAAAGTATAATATATTAGATTGTTTTTGTTAAGTAATATGTTAATATTCCAAGTTACTGCATTTTGGTAATATATTATGTAATATATTAAGTTACGTAGTGCACATGTCCCAACACTGGTTCCAGATGTGATAGGGGGTAAAATAATTCAACAATACAAATTACGTTAGTTTTATGGATTCATTTACTTTTACTGCGTGGCCGCAGGGACCCCCACAAAATGACCGGAACTACTTAATATTGACCAAAACCAGAGAGGAACTCCCACCAAGAGACTAAATCAATTGATACAGTTGACACCACTGGCAAGTAAAATGTGGACTAAAGACTACTAAAATGTGGCCTCACTCACCAGGGATTTCAACACACTATACTTGACTGAATTATGTCTCCTGCAGGATCACAGTTGGGACTCTAATGAGAAAAGTGTTATGCTGCGCTGGCTGTAGGCTAATATTAATGAGAGCTCTGGACAACGACGTGCTGGTCTAATGCTGGCTTTATACAATTCAACTTAAGAACGATAGAATGATAGTACTGCCTCCCATTATGTCCAGTAGGTGGCGGTGATGTATCAGTCAACACACTAAACACTATACCACTTTTTTTTTCCATAGCCCCCCTGAAGCCTTCAAATATTTTTTTTGACCCCCCCTGGCCTTCTTCAGAAAAATGTATACCCCCCCCCCCCCCCCCCCATACACAATACTATACATATATATTATTCGCAACAAGAGGAGAAAACAGAACGAATGCTGACCCCTCCTTCTAAATAGGCTACTATCGAAATAGCATCCTATTCGAGGTCGGGTTTGATTGATTTAGAGGATATGACAAATAAAAAGAAAAAGGGTGATGACCACAACAATGGTTTGGGCATATTAGTAGCAGCCAGATTTAATGTAATTACATTTATTATGGTGCAGCAGACTAAATCATCTATTGTTATCCTTTAAAGAACAACCTAAAACATGAATCTTGTTATTAGAGGAAGTATAGATGGGGATTCCTTAAGGGTCCATTTGACCAAAAAAAAGACAAAAGTGTTAATCTCTATCACTCTCTATCTCTATCCCACTCGTCTTTTACTTTCTGGTGCCGTGTGCCGTACAGCATGCCAGCCACAGCTGCTGCGTACAGCGCAGCCCAGAGCCTATAGAGCCTGGAGCCTGGTGTTGCGACATTGCGGAGTCATAAAGCGCCTGAAAGAGGGACATGGTGGTCGCCCCGAGGCCGGACCGTGTTTCTAAGCACATGATGTGGGCCAGCCCATCCACCCCATGGGCCGGTGGTATTAAGCCACGTGGTAAACGCGCAAAAGCGGCGCACCGTCGGACATAACCAGATCTGGAAATAGACAAAGTTACGCCAACTCCATTCACTTCATGGGGCCAGTCCATCTACATAGACTTCTGTTGGATAGTGACATGAATAGTGACAGCCGGAGGTTACTGAATGCATTGGAATCTATGGGCTCGCGGCGAGTACATGAACCACGTGACCAGGCTGTTTTTTGACCCCTCAATGGCGCAACTCTTCTACTAGATGTCTCTGAACATATAACAATTCTAATTTTGGGACAGTTTTCTTTTTGAGCGGCCGTTGGACCGGAACCAAACATTTTCTCTCCATTTTTCCGACAAAAATCAACAAATTAAAGTTGGATGACCCCCCCCCCCCCCCCAACAGCCAAAATAGATAAGCATAAACCCCCCCCCCCCCCCCGAGCTAAAAAAAAAAAATATATATATATATATATATATATATATATATATATATATATATATATATTTGATAACCCCCCCCCCTCGTTTTGAACCATACCCCACCCCATATAATTACCGATCGGTCTCTTAGGTAGAATACTGACATAATGAAGAATTAATTATTTTGTGGTGTATTGAGCTATATTTATACCAAGAGTTATAAAAGAAGTTTTTCATCAGCCATCCTTGCTAACAGATCGACTTGGCTAATGCTATAACAACATAATCACAGCAAGCAAGCATCAAGCATAATAACTCACAATGCTATTACTCAAACTAGTTCAGTATATACTGTAACTGATGTAAATATGAAGTAGTTAACATACCTTGTTCTTTTAATCCGTTTGGTTGTACACAGACAGTCAACAGCAGCATTGCAGCGGCAATCCACTGTAACTGTTGTGTTCACTTCACTGAAGGTTTGAATTTGAAATATCTCCGCCCCTGGAGAGGAGTGGGCCAATGTGAGCGCGCGGGGGTGGGGAGGGGGGTGGGGTTCTGAGGGAAGTTCAATGAGCGCGTTAGGGAGACCATTACATCCAATGACAGAGGCTGTCTCAGGCCATGGAAATTATAACATTTAGGATTATTGTTGTTTTTGATAAAACATAATAGGTTACTTTTACAGCTGTAAAAATTAAATCACTCTCTCTCTCTCTCTCTCTCACACACACACACACACACCCACCCACACACACACACACACACACACACACACACACACACACACACACACACACACACACACACACACACACACACACACACACACACACACACACACACTCACACACAAATAATAATATTCACCCCCCCCCCGCCCCCTCAGATACACACACACACCCACACACTTCCAAGGCGCTTGTGCATCACATTCACCCATCCACAAACACATTCACTGCAGCAGAAACCATGCAAGGCACACCCAGCACGTCAGGCACAATTCGGTGTGTTGCGTGTCTTGCTCAGAGAGACACTAATTCTGGGTTCAAACCGGCAACCTTGCAGTTACTATCCAGTGACTGCATGAGCCACCGCCACTGGTTCCAATATGTTAAAGTATTTGTGAATCAGCAAGTCCTGGTAAACAGAGAATTTGTTAATGAGTGACTTCTAATTCTGATCTATTAATACTGCAAAATATGTCTACAAATTCAAAAAATACTAGTGTGTAACTAAAGGTCAAAAAAGGCCTTATAGTTTTTGAGATACCCCTACCCGGGGTAGAACAAACCGGTTCTGAAAAAAATCTGAGGGCCTCTGCTACCACACTATACTGCATTAACTACAAAATGATCCTAATGTATAGCTCAGTAGCTCAGTGTTGGGCAATATTACTTATGAGTGTAATATCTTCACTTATGACCCCTTAGAAAAAGTAATTACATTACTTGCAGTACATATACTTAATATATTGCATAGTTCCCTTTCCACTTTGGAGACCTGGGTTAGAATCCTGGGTCCAATTACAGGTTACGGTCTGCTAGATGTCAGTTAGTTGTCATTCCTATAATGAATAATCAGCAGTTTATGAAAATCAGTTCCCCATAAAATGCACAATTGAGAATACGCTGGTGATTGATTACCATATAAGACTTATAGAACAATATTTTGCCATGCCAGCCGTTTTGAGGCATATAGGACCACCTGAGAAACCTCCATATGCATGACTGGTAAACTGGCATCAAAATACATTTGCGGTCAAGCAGTAATTTAGTATGGCATTTTATTAGATTTAGTATGTGCTTGACTCCCTGCAGTTTACATATAGGCCAACCTGTGCATTGTATGGAGTACAGACCTGAAAGCACTAACTGTCTCGTTCAGAATTATAAGGACGGTCAGTCCTTAATCTATCCGCATGTTTTTCTTAATCTATCTGCACAATTTCTGGGAGACCTCTGCTATGCATACACAAAAATGTCAAAAACAAAACAAGAATTCAAGTTTCGACATGTTTATTTTGAAAATTGTCAACTGTATACAACTTTTTGGTATACAACTTTTTTTTAAATCTTTTTCCAGTAAGTAAACTCTAATTTGTTTTGTTTAAATCTTTTTTAAGAACAATGTAAACTGGAACAATAACAATAACAATAAAAGACAGCCATCACTTTTACACTTTTACATTGCCTGTTGCCTGTACCCTTTCCCCCCCACTCTCCCAGGGGCATGTTTCAGGTGGTCTCCTGCTGCCAGACGGATGTCGGCTTCCTTAGCTGTAGGCTCAGAGTTCATGACTGCTGCTACAAAAACCACAAAGAAAACAAAAGTTAGCGCAGTTGAGACGGACATCTTATCATCTTCAGTTGTACATCAAGTAGCCTATGGTATTAATTTCATTTCCAACTAAAACTGAATTTGCTTTGTAACTGGCCCAGTCAGTCTTGGGTGACAGCAGTTAGTCCAAAATGTGGCCGCTCGCCTTTCAAGGGAACAGTAAGTATTTGATCCCGACTGTCACCGATTCCTACACTGGCTCCCTGTGGGCTACAGGATCTAGTTGAAGATTTTAATGTTTTTTGGGTCTGTAAATTCCAGTCTATATCTTGGATCTTCAAGATTACTATAAATCAAAGTTCAGGGATAGTCATTTTCCGGTGCAGCTCCCACACTGTGGAACAAACTTCCACCTTAGGTTAGAGCTCACCCGTGTTTAAAACCCATCTAAAAACTCACTTGTTAGACATTTTCCAAAAATGTGAACCCCGTAGACAACAGTGGTTTGTATGATATTAAGCTTACCTGTAATTGCTGCGAATATCTTGGTCCCTTCGATGCCAAGTTTGCTCTGCTTCCCCTTCCCCTGCAGATTGAACTTGGACATCAGGAGGTTTGTGAAGAGCCTGAGAAATTACATAGAAGATATTAGCATTAAAAATATTTGCCAAAAACTACAGTCAAACATTCCTTTTAAAGGCCCCTTGTGGATTTGAATGAAGTTTAAACAGTTCGAAATACGAATATATACATTTTTATATCGAATATATCACAAATTAGGCTGCTGCTGGCAAATGTTCTTTATGAGCTAGTCCTGTACATGTGTGATGTTTCAACACATACACACTGTTCTAGAATTAGATTATACCTCAACACGAAACGGAAAAGAAGCAATGCATTTGTTTTAAATTAATGTAGGCTACAAGATAAACTTGTACGAAGCTGTGAATAAACATGTGTTATACCGAGCAAAGCTCACTGTGGTGTACTCTGTGTACCCAAGGACGTGTAGACAGCACAATATCCTATAAAAAGCAATCCGCCTTTTAGACATGTAAAAGGGGGTGTAGCCCCTTTTTACGTCTGTGTGCACATCCCTGTGACGTTCTAGTGGAGAGGTGAGCGAGGCAATAAATGTAACTTATCGACAAGCTCACCACGTATTGCATAATCAATGAAATTTAACTTTGCTCTGAACTCATACACAAGTTGGCCAGTATTGTAAACAAGTGTATTCTTAACTAGTGTGTCCAATCAGTTTCAGATTTGTTATAGTTGTGCTTTAATGTACTGCAAGTCTCCAAGCTGTTACCACTTTTGGTGCAGTGTGTAGTAAAGACATTTTACTAATATAATATTACAAAGTTACCTGTCGAGTACTTTGTGGGTGCAGTCCTTCACATCCTTGCCACCTACTCTGGATAGCCTGTTAACCTAAAAATAAAAATATTGTCTTGTGTTAAAACTACAGGCACGAGCTGTGAGCTCCAGGGATCTATAAGAGAAATATGGAAAATATAACTGTTGTTACACTGATTCATTTTGCAATAAACTATCAGTTTGTCCTAGGCCTCCATCAGAACATAAACTGAGCACGCATTCCGTTTCCAAATGCATGTTCTGTTTCTGCCCTGGGGTACAACAGAACAGATCCATCAAGCAAGGCTGTTTCGGCAAAACCATGCAACTCCCAATGAAAATAGCGAGCTGGTTCTGCTCCCCCATCGCCCCAGACAGAACACATCTTGTGCACACTCAGATTTAACAGTCCAGCTGAGCATTACGCAGCAGCTTGCCAGTAGCTTTGTGGTTAGAGCAGTTGGACTACATTAGTGACTGAATTTTGTTTTTACCAATGTATGGAAAGTGTCGTCGTCCGTTAGAGAATCTTCCAGTTGTTTGAAGTCATCCATGCAGTCCATTCTTTGGATGTTTGCAGCATGGGATGGGTCAGGTCTCTGCTTGTCAATAGAGTCCTGAATAGTGACCAATTTCGCTAGGACCACCTTCTGGAACTCTGGCAATAAAGACAAAGATAAGTGCTATGCAAGTCTCAGAACAGCAACACATTTCTGACTGAAAAGATTGAGAAGATTGTTTTACAAAGCCTGTGATATTTAAGATTATTGTACATGCCATCACAATGTCGTATTGACAGCACTGTATGAAAACCAGATTCAAACAAAAAATATTTGTATACTTACTCTCTGGGGGCATTGGGAATCTTGGGTTTGGACGTGCAGGAGTAGATCCAATATCTAAGCAAAAATAGAGGCATTGATATTAAATCTATGAATATACTACAGCAAAAACAATACATAAAATACATATTCAATAATGCCCACTGATCAAAGCAAACCTTAAACAGTCAGGACATTCACATGCATCAAACAGCAAATAGGGTACCAAATCAAGTGGCAACGTGAGTTAAACAACATTCATACAATCAAACAGGACTTTGGAGGTAGTGCTGTGAATGACAGTCATTTTTGCAACTCAGGCTTTCCCACATAACTTCCTGGTATGATAACGTGTGTACTGATAGCCTCCACTGAGCTAGTGACAAATGATTGTTATTCAGTGAATGAGAACACTTACGGATAATGGAACAGGACCTGTCGCTTTGGGTAGAGTGGGACCTGTCGCTCTGGGCGGAGCGGGACCGGTCCCTCTGGGCGGAGCGTGACCCGTCCCTCTGGGCGGAGCGTGACCCGTCCCTCTGGGAAGAGCGTGACCCGTCCCTCTGGGAAGAGCGTGACCCGTCCCTCTGCGAAGAGCGTGACCCGTCCCTCTGGGAAGAGCGTGACCCCTCCCTCTGGGAAGAGCGTGACCCCTCCCTCTGGGCAGAGCGTGACCCCTCCCTCTGGGCAGAGCGTGACCCCTCCCTCTGGGCAGAGCGTGACCCCTCCCTCTGGGCAGAGCGTGACCCCTCCCTCTGGGCAGAGCGTGACCCCTCCCTCTGGGCAGAGCGTGACCCCTCCCTCTGGGCAGAGCGTGACCCCTCGCTCCGGGCAGAGCGTGACCCCTCGCTCCGGGCAGAGCGTGACCCCTCGCTCCGGGCAGAGCGTGACCCGTCGCTCCGGGCAGAGCGTGACCCGTCGCTCCGGGCAGAGCGTGACCCGTCGCTCCGGGCAGAGCGTGACCCGTCACTCCTGGCAGAGCGTGACCTGTCACGGGACCTGCCACTCCTGGCAGAGCATGACCTGCCCCTCTGGCTGGACCGGGCCCTCTGAAGTGCTATGCAAGTCTCAGAACAGCAACACATTTCTGACTGAAAAGATTGAGAAGATTGTTTTACAAAGCCTGTGATATTTAAGATTATTGTACATGCCATCACAATGTCGTATTGACAGCACTGTATGAAAACCAGATTCAAACAAAAAATATTTGTATACTTACTCTCTGGGGGCATTGGGAATCTTGGGTTTGGACGTGCAGGAGTAGATCCAATATCTAAGCAAAAATAGAGGCATTGATATTAAATCTATGAATATACTACAGCAAAAACAATACATAAAATACATATTCAATAATGCCCACTGATCAAAGCAAACATTACAGTCAGGACATTCACATGCATCAAACAGCAAATAGGGTACCAAATAAAGTGGCAACGTGAGTTAAACAACATTCATACAATCAAACAGGACTTTGGAGGTAGTGCTGTGAATGACAGTCATTTTTGCAACTCAGGCTTTCCCACATAACTTCCTGGTATGATAACGTGTGTACTGATAGCCTCCACTGAGCTAGTGACGAATGATTGTTATTCAGTGAATGAGAACACTTACGGATAATGGAACAGGACCTGTCGCTTTGGGTAGAGTGGGACCTGTCGCTCTGGGCGGAGCGGGACCGGTCCCTCTGGGCGGAGCGTGACCCGTCCCTCTGGGCGGAGTGTGACCCGTCCCTCTGCGAAGAGCGTGACCCGTCCCTCTGGGAAGAGCGTGACCCGTCCCTCTGCGAAGAGCGTGACCCGTCCCTCTGGGAGGAGCGTGACCCGTCCCTCTGGGCGGAGCGTGACCCGTCCCTCTGGGAAGAGCGTGACCCGTCCCTCTGGGAAGAGCGTGACCCGTCCCTCTGGGAAGAGCGTGACCCGTCCCTCTGGGAAGAGCGTGACCCGTCCCTCTGGGCAGAGCGTGACCCCTCCCTCTGGGCAGAGCGTGACCCCTCCCTCTGGGCAGAGCGTGACCCCTCCCTCTGGGCAGAGCGTGACCCCTCCCTCTGGGCAGAGCGTGACCCCTCCCTCTGGGCAGAGCGTGACCCCTCGCTCCGGGCAGAGCGTGACCCCTCGCTCCGGGCAGAGCGTGACCCCTCGCTCCGGGCAGAGCGTGACCCCTCGCTCCGGGCAGAGCGTGACCCGTCGCTCCGGGCAGAGCGTGACCCGTCACTCCTGGCAGAGCGTGACCTGTCACGGGACCTGCCACTCCTGGCAGAGCATGACCTGCCCCTCTGGCTGGACCGGGCCCTCTGAAGTGCTATGCAAGTCTCAGAACAGCAACACATTTCTGACTGAAAAGATTGAGAAGATTGTTTTACAAAGCCTGTGATATTTAAGATTATTGTACATGCCATCACAATGTCGTATTGACAGCACTGTATGAAAACCAGATTCAAACAAAAAATATTTGTATACTTACTCTCTGGGGGCATTGGGAATCTTGGGTTTGGACGTGCAGGAGTAGATCCAATATCTAAGCAAAAATAGAGGCATTGATATTAAATCTATGAATATACTACAGCAAAAACAATACATAAAATACATATTCAATAATGCCCACTGATCAAAGCAAACATTACAGTCAGGACATTCACATGCATCAAACAGCAAATAGGGTACCAAATAAAGTGGCAACGTGAGTTAAACAACATTCATACAATCAAACAGGACTTTGGAGGTAGTGCTGTGAATGACAGTCATTTTTGCAACTCAGGCTTTCCCACATAACTTCCTGGTATGATAACGTGTGTACTGATAGCCTCCACTGAGCTAGTGACGAATGATTGTTATTCAGTGAATGAGAACACTTACGGATAATGGAACAGGACCTGTCGCTTTGGGTAGAGTGGGACCTGTCGCTCTGGGCGGAGCGGGACCGGTCCCTCTGGGCGGAGCGTGACCCGTCCCTCTGGGCGGAGTGTGACCCGTCCCTCTGGGAAGAGCGTGACCCGTCCCTCTGGGAAGAGCGTGACCCGTCCCTCTGCGAAGAGCGTGACCCGTCCCTCTGGGAGGAGCGTGACCCGTCCCTCTGGGCGGAGCGTGACCCCTCCCTCTGGGAAGAGCGTGACCCGTCCCTCTGGGAAGAGCGTGACCCGTCCCTCTGGGCAGAGCGTGACCCGTCCCTCTGGGAAGAGCGTGACCCGTCCCTCTGGGAAGAGCGTGACCCCTCCCTCTGGGAAGAGCGTGACCCGTCCCTCTGGGCAGAGCGTGACCCCTCCCTCTGGGCAGAGCGTGACCCCTCCCTCTGGGCAGAGCGTGACCCCTCCCTCTGGGCAGAGCGTGACCCCTCCCTCTGGGCAGAGCGTGACCCCTCCCTCTGGGCAGAGCGTGACCCCTCCCTCTGGGCAGAGCGTGACCCCTCGCTCCGGGCAGAGCGTGACCCCTCGCTCCGGGCAGAGCGTGACCCGTCGCTCCGGGCAGAGCGTGACCCGTCGCTCCGGGCATATCCAAACAAGACAGTCAGGCATACAGTACCTTTGTGCTAGTTACACTAATGCTTTTGTTATCCAGTAAGTGATAATACTTACCATGAGTCGACACCCGGTCGCTTCGACCACTCTTTCCATCATGCCTGGTAGAACCTGATCAATCCAAACGAGACAGTCACTCATCCGTTGTGCTAGAGCATGCATGCTTATACATATATCACCTCTAATCAATACAGTGCTGGTGTCCTGAATGATGGCAGTATTTGTTAAGTATTTGAAGACATAAAAAAAAAAAAAACAAACAGCTAAGAATTGGTTTCAACTGCAGGTAAGAATGCAGGAATCAGACAGTATACAGCAATTATGTTTTGGGCACTCTGGTGTAACAGATAGGGCTAATGTTAACCTCAGTAACAAGTCAGTACTTTGAAGCTGTAGCACTTGACCGAGGACCGAGGTGCAAGAGTGCAAATGCAGTGTGTTATAATACTCTTAAAGACTGACCCTACTGTGAATGTCTCAGTAATAACTCACCATCTTTTGAGTGTGTGAAAGAACCTGGTGTGCTTGAGGCAAATGCACCCAAGAGGAAAAGTGAAGTGTGTTGTAACTTATAGTACTCTCATTTCAAAGAAAGGCCCCAAAAGCATTAAAAAGCTGGGTGTATGAACAGTGGTAACTCACCATCCTTTGAAGCACTGTTTGGTTTTGGATTGCTTGATGCAGGTGCACCTAAGAGGCAAATTCAGTGTTTGTCTCATTTCAAAGAATGGCCCCAAAAAGCATTAAAAAAGAAAAGTGTAACAACATCTCAGTAACAACTCACCATTCTTTGACGTCACACTTGGTGGTGGTATAGGGGGGGATTTCAGAGCCTAAATAAATACAGAGGGACAGAATGTCAAAACAATCACCAATTGTTACAGAGTATGAGAAACTACTTTACATCAATGGAATGAATGCTAAAATAATTACCATCACGTCTGTCTTCCACCTGAGTGGCATCTGAGTCCTGGCCAGAGTCCGACAGGTCAGATCCTATGAATATTAAATTGCATTTCAGTTTTAAAGGAGCATTTTGTGATGGCAAAAAAAGTTTGCAACAGTAACAAAGTGTTACGTCACTATTATAAAAATAAGATATTGAACCAAGTGAAATCACTGCATAATGTACACTTATTATTATAATAAAGAGTTGTTTATTAATTACATGAAAACATACCTAGAAGAAATCCCTCATAGGATTTGGTAGTTTTCTTTCTCTTTGGTCGTACCTCCTCCTCCTCCTCCTCCTCCTCCGCATTGGTTTCCTCTGCGTAGCTTGTCTCCGCATATTTATCACATTCACTGGCACTTTCTATAAACAGGCAATTACAATTCTTACGACACGTTTGATAGAACTACTCCACACAATAGTAATGTATGAAAGGTAATAAGGTTACCTGATGTAAATTTAACTTTCAACAGTTGAAAAGTTGCCCAATCTTCTTTGGGAGGCAATTGGTTGACAAAACAGAACTTTGCTTTTGTGTTTGGCCATCTTAGAGTTTTTTCATTCATATTGATCCAGATCTCTGGAACAGTCCCCTCCATTTCCACACCATCTTCAACCCAAACTGCCTTGGCGTAGCGCTGCATGATCTGCAAAAGAAAAAAAAAGGAGGGCATGACTAAAAACAAGCCTTTTTCCCACGACAGTTAATCACATCAGATTAAAAAAAAAAAAAAATACATTCATTCAAGACATGTCATGCCAACCTGTAACTTGTCAATGTTCGATGCCATGTCTCAGAGGAATCAGTACAACACCATTGTTGTACTCTAGGCAGGCCACCTTGCGAATAAAGTCTCTTTCCTTCATTTCTCTTTTGATTAGAACACTTTTCTTTATGTATGCAATGTTTAACAGTTTTGAGTGACAGGGTTTGTCGTAGAAGTCCATAGTGTGGTTGTGCTTTACCACATCACAAATTACAGTCTCATTTCCTCTCTCTTTGACAAAGGCAAAGCCAACTTTAACAAGGAAACAACTGTCTCTCTTACGAGTAGAAATGAACATTTTTGGTGTTGCATCTGGCTTCACATTTCTCTGCGCTAGTTCAATTTCAAATATACGTTTGGAGACCTGTGCCAGTGGGTTACGTCCAGTCCTCACCAAACGCTTTAGTTGCTGCAAATAGTTCTCAAAAGGAAAACTACTTATGTCATTTAGAGAACAGTTGAAATGAGACACATCTTCATGAACGTGTAAGAGAGCATGAACATTGTACACATTAAATGTTTTACCATACAGTACAGGACAACTAGACACAAAGTGCCTCATAAGTTCAGATGCGTAGTCCAGATATGCATCTCTTATTTCATCTTCTGCATCCAGCATGATGGAAACTGCCACAGACAGGGTCAGAAAATGATCATACAACGGTTTCGACACAACATTTTTAAGTACCAAGGGTCCTGTATACAGTAAGAATTGACGGAACTCTGTGGCTTTCCACCTGTCCAATTCCTCGAGGCCACGGGGTTGTCGGACAAACACGCTGGGCATCTGACCTCCAAACAATTTTAAGTTTTGGGAGATTTGAGACTTCTGTCCCACAGACAGTTTACATGCTTTTGGGCCTCTGGTCAGATACACTAACATGCGCCTCACAACACCTAAACAAATTAGATGCATGTAATCCAACACAAAGGCACTGACACAAGGAATGCCCGCAGTAATTAAGGGACTGGCCACTATTTGATGGTTGGGATACTCTAAATTACAAACAGAATCATCTGTGCGCAATGCAGAGGTCAATTGATTGAACACCACTCTCCTCTCAACATATTGGCCTTTTGTTAAACATCTCTCACAGCTGTGGTATGCAGTATGACCTTTTATGCATTTTAAAAATGCTCTTGCTGGAGCATCACATATCAAGGTTCGGATATTTACAGCATATGTTTTGTCTTGATATACGAGACCATTCTGTTTTAGATCCAAAAACTCCTCCAAAAAGTCTTTGAGGAAATCCTCAAGGGGCTGTGGTTTACCATCTCCACAATACAATGCCACAACAAAGGGTTTGAACTTGTTGAATTTCACCAGTATTGGCCAGAATTGGATATTTCTACTTTTAAAGATGGGGAGCCCATCTACATTTACATCAATGCTGACAGTGTCATGTTCTCTACTAAAAGCATCATTTTGGCTGAGAACACGGGAAATGCCCCTTGCTAGGCCATAGTATGTATACCTTCCACTGCATTTAGATTCAGTGTCAATGGCAGGAGTATGTCGTAAAGTACGAGCATCTTTTGGGAGTACATGTCCATGATTTGCTAGAATGTTCAACAGGTCACTTAACGCCCTTTGAGTGATATTGTGTTTAGCATTCCATTCTCTCAAGTCATTTTCTAGGCTAGGCATTTCCACAGCTGGTTCACTGTTCAATGTTTCAGAATCAGACATTTCAATGTCCATGTTATCAGAGTCAGATGTTTCAATGTCTGTGTCAAAGTTGAAATCAGAACAAATCACCACCATCGGAATGCATTGTCTTTGGGTTGTCCTCATTTGACACCACTGAGGAGCTACTGGTCGACACTGGGACGCTATTGCTTGCCACTGAGCTGTTGGTTGCCACTGGATCACCCTCCTCATCACTGCTAACAGACAAGATGAGCTTATTGATGTCTGCTTTCCTCTTTCGCCACTTTCGTAAATAAGCCATCTGTAAGTCAAAACCAAATAAGACTAAACAAGATCCAATAACTGCACCAGCCAAACCCATTGAGACCGATTGTGAAACTAGCCACACCCATTGTGAAACCAGCCAGACCCATTGTGAAACTCAAATTAAATGAGTCTACAGTACATTACGTGCATTTTCACCCACACAATCACATTACTATATAGGTGACATGCAACGGGAACCTACCCTAGATAGAACACCACACTATCCCCAAATATGACATCACCAACCCCCCAAAACTGAACTCATGCATTTTTTAACTAAAGTATATTTCCTTTTATTTCAGGTGAGCACCACATACCATTTTTACATTACTTGATTCAGTATTTAGATATTAGTTCACTTTAGTTGCCCCACCTCCTAATCAAACCCATTATAATAATTTTAAACATAATTATTCATTATTCAAAAACACCTAATATTCTATCTGGTAACTCATTGTCCTCCTAACACATGAGGGGGGCATGGAATTTAATTAATTTTAAGTCGTTTTATTTGTTTGGCCACAACCAAAGTGCCTGAGGCCTTTTTTTTTTTCCAATTTTAAAAATTACTTAACAGTAAAGGGAATTCCATGCCCCTCATTGGTATTAGGAGGACAATATCAGCCAAAAGAAAAGAATATTGGATGTTTTTCATGACTATATTATTGTTAAAATCAAATTTAGTTTATAATGTGTTTGTATGAGAACTGGGAAGGAGGCAATATTAAACCAAACCCAGAGAAGAACTTTCACCACAGGACTAGGCCAAATAATTAATACAGGAGCAACCACTGTAATAAGGCCTCTGTCATTTTTACAACTTGACTATAAAGAATACATATGGCCTTAGCCAAGGCTAGATCGTCCGATTACATGCCCAGATGTTGTCTCATTGCACTATGGCTTTGTAAGACAACCCCACATTGGTCAGTCACCTGAATCATCAACTCACCTTAGAGTTGAAGAGCGGGAAACACAGAATGGGACCTTAGCGTGGAAAAGCAGCAAGAGCAGGAAACACGGAACGTGACCTTAGCGTGGCAAAGCAGCCACCAGGAGCAGGAAACAGAATGCTACTGTTAGGAAAGAAAAACAAAATCAGCTGGTTCTAATTTTGGACTGAGGACAATCTTAAAAATGACTTCCTAATTCTGAAAACCTTTAAATGTTTATATAGCAGCACATTTTGAATAAATGTTTATATAGAAGCACATTTTAAATTAATCAAGTAATGAAATTTGACTTCTAATAGCCAAAAGAAACAAAGTGGAATCATCTGAGGGGGAAGGTTGGAAAAGGGGCTTTACATCACGAGTAACATTGACATGCTATATTAGAGTTCCAGGTGGTCCCAAGGTAAATGGAAAGTTGGTTAACCGGATGTAACTCTTGAGTCAAAACTCTAAAGTGTAAACCTTCACAAGTTGCCCTCTTGAATGTAAATCAATCTAGAGCGTAAATGAAAGGCACCCTTGCAGCAGGGGCGGATCTAGGCATAGGCATGGGGGGGCAATGTCCCCCTAAATACCCAGTCTGCCCCCCCAAACACTATGCCATGCAAAACAACCCAAGATATTTCACATTAAAGGGTTTATATTTAAAATGATCTGAACCACTACTACTGCTACTAACTAACTACAGCTGTTGTCACCACTAAACCAACAGCATTTCATCATTGAAAACAAAAAACTCTCTGAGTCAGACCTTTAGCTTTATGCATGCTGCGTGTCTGTTGCAACTTCAACAACAACTGATGTTATTATTGATGCTTTACTTGACTAATAAAAGTCCTGTAACCGAAAATGGTATGGGTGCGGCTTCATCGCCCGTGACGCGAAGCGACACGGGCAATGAAGCCGCCCCCATACCATTTTCTCTTGCCCCTCCAACATGTTGTCTTGCCCCCCCAAATGGGACATGTTACATCCGCCCCTGCCTTGCAGGTCCATTGGTTTCATTTTTATTCTCTCAAAGAGTCACATCTAAAACATTCATCTGAATTATAACCACTTAATTTTTGAGAAATCCACTCTTATCTTATTGTGGACAAAACCAAGAAATATTTAGTTGTGATGGTCCGTGGCTCAAATGCTGAATAATTAAATAGTGGGCCCTTCATCAAAATGGTGGAAAAAAAACAAGGTCATAATTTATTGCATCATGCGAGTCAAAGCGACATTAGTGTTAGATGGAAACCCTGTTCACTTCACGGGGCCTTCATGGGGCCTAAATGGCGGCTCTTTCACATAGACTTCTATTGAGACAGGGTCCTGAGCCTGAAGTAGGCAGAAATGCATTGGACTTAAGCACAGAACAGAACAAACATTACAGGGGGCTTTGGTCGTCACTGTACAAAAAACAGTTAACATGCCCTAAATAGCTTTTATTTGCGTCGCCCTCGTTGAAAGAAAATATATTTTCACCAAAAACATGAGGCCTGGGGCTTATAGCTGCATTTTGTAACCACGCTACCTTTTTTCAGAGGGAAGCGCGGTGCAGTTAGCCTCCTAGTTAGGAAACAGCGTGGTCTGAGAACCGAATTTAGCACTGTGCTCGATGGAAAACAATTTATCTCGACGCATTCATTTCAGGTAGCCGCCCTAAACAACTGAATACTCTTCAGGAGGACATAAACACTACATTGAAAAAGGTTTCGGGTATTTTAATTCCTTACCTCAATGAATTGTCCAAAAAAAGTAGAGCATGTCCGTGACAGTGTGAACTGATACAAGAGCGTGGTTTCGCTTCGATGGGCGCAGAGGGTGGGAGGCAGCTTAATCAGCAATCAGCTAGGGAACAGGTGCGGTCCAAACAGAGCCATAGAGTATAGACAGAGTTACGACAACTCCGTCCATTTCATGGGGTCAGTCCAATGGCGGCTCTTCTACTTAGACTTGAATAGAGAATGGGGACAACAAATAAGTCCTGGACCTGAAGTAGGCAGAATTGCATTGGACTCAGGCAACAGCCCCTTAAATCGCCTACCTTTTTTTAGTAACAGTACAACATAAACATTATTGTGCAGTAACATTGTTACCATGATTGTTAAACATTACTGTACAATACCGCCGGACATGTTGGAAACATGCATGAAACAGCTCTTGTTTGTGCCGCCGTCTTTGAAAACAATGCATTTCCAACTCCAGTTTGTCCCTATTCGGGCTGCATGAACAGCACTGGAGTGCTTTCTGCCCCCTCAATGTCGCAACTCTTCTACTGGATAGCTCTGGGTCCAAAAGCCCAGAGCATGAGTGTGTGCGTGCGTGCGTGCGTGCGTGCGTGCGTGCGTGCGTGCATGCGTGCGTGCATGCATGCGTTAATATGGCACCTTTTGTGGATTCAGTGCGTCAACAAAATCTGTAATTTTGCTATATTTTGTATAAAGGGGCCACTATACTGTAGCCCTATTTATAGAGTCAACATTATAATGTTGACTAGTCAACCATATCATTTATAATAAGGGTAGTAATAGTCAAAGTTGGAGAGCTTAAAGGGATATGTCACTTTGGAAAAAAAAAAAAATGCACAATTCATTTCCCACCATTGAAATTGGGGGGACAAAATGTACAAAAAAATAAATAATGCCCTCCACAATCTGTCAGATCCATGCTGTTGATGTTTATTTATTTATTTTAGGCCTAGCTAGCTCTGCAGTTGCAAGTCATCTTGCCCTCCATACAAATGATAAACTGGCCTTTTAGTCAATCATCAACAGCTGCAAAATGAGTCAATTTCACCCCTTAATTGTGATCATAAAAGTGCAACTTTATATGGAACAAAGATAGAAAGCTATTCTATACTATCTGTAAATAAATAGATAAAAATATGTGTTATTTGATCAACATATCAGATTTCTTCTGATATCTTGACCCAATCACATACTTGAATTGCAGTGTTTTGGGGGATTTGGAAAGGTGCCAAGTCATTATTCTGACCTCCCATTGTTGTGACCTCCCGTTGTTCCGAAACTACTAGACGCAAAAACCTACCCTTCTCCAACCGTAACCTAAACCTAAGCCTAAACCCCCTGACCCTCAACCTATAACCTCACAGACCTCACGATCTGTGAGGTGTTTGAAGGTAGGGGGTTTAGGCTCTTGGGGTTACGGTTGGAGAAGGGTAGGGTTTTGCTACAAACATGCCTAAACCCTTCTCTAACCCTCATCCTCACCATAACCGCAAGCACGTTGCAGCTGATAGTGGATTTCCAGCACATGTTCGGAATAATGGGAGTTCTGATCTGTGGGACTTTGGAACTTAGATCAGACCCATTTGGAAACCCCTCCGGTCCCTTGGTTAACTGGGGACATCGACACACTCTACAGTGGGGTGGGGGGGATTCAACAGGCCAACAGCATATACACCAAGGCTCACTGCCTTAATTGGTGGTGGCGAGTGCCGGCACTTTTGGCATGGGATGTGAAACCAAGATCAACATATGGAATTAATTCTAAACTGGCCTAATATGTCTCAACTGTATAACACTGACCGAGACCTACACTTCGAGTCTATCAGCAGGAGTTGCGGAAGTTGCTGTATTTAAATTCCCTGTGGAACAAACCACTCCTCGATCACTGGTGTTGACTTGTTCACTCTTAAATGATTTCAACAAACAAAGCAGTTACAGAAGTGTACCGCAATTGGCTAAAAATGGCAACTTCCAGGGGAAGCTTAAACACTGGAAGTCCCACCTTTTGATAGACGTTGTCTAGATTGTGTCCAGGCTTTCATTTCGCAGTACAGGTGTAAGCCTGTAGACTGAGGCTACAATAGTATAGGGTTAATGAGGGTTTTTGGTTCATTTTATTAACAGCTTGGATATTTCAAGCACAACTCAATAATACAAGACTGATAATTGACAAAGCAGTTAAGAATACAAGCACCCTGTTCATTTCATCAAACATAGAGACACAAATAATCACTTCCATAAAGTTAGAAGCAGCAAATCATAGTGGATGTAAAAGGGGAATGGATCGACATATAGGGAGGGGAAAGGGGTGAGGGTAGGGGAATCATATTTTTGCAGCCGTCCGTGGGTGTCCTTTTAGACTGGTTATGAAGGAGTCAAGGGATTTGCAGGTCTTAATGACTGTTGGTTGAAAGTGAAAAATAAATAAGTCCCTCTTTTGTGCCAAATCAGGTTTGCACATGGTTTGTTGAACTACCTCTGGTGTTGTGAGAGTGGACTTTGTTTACATTACGGAAATATTTGAACAGGCACATGGGTATATTGGTTGAGTATTGAATCTTGTGTACCAGACCCGTACTCGGCCGCCCTAAACCCTAGTCAACCCAGCCTGTCAAAGTGGGCATGGGTGAAGTGGGTCCAGGGAGTGAGGCCATAACAGACAGACCAGAGGTCAGCTGTAGCCAGTTTTCAGGGCCTTTGAGGTGTTATGGTGCCATGGTGCAGGCATAGTTAGAAACCTTGTACTAGAATCAGTTCTTTGGCTGACCTTTTTGCTTTTTTTATTACACTGGTGGCCATTTTATCATTGGAAAGATTTGCCTCCAGGATGGAACATTAGGTAGGTAATTTCATCTTTCCGTGTGATAACAATTAATTGTCACACACTTAACCGTGAAACTATTTGCCTTGCTGAACTTACCAGATCATTAGATCATTTACTAGATTATTAGATAGAGCGAGAATGGCTTCAGTTTTTCCCAGGTGTAGAGATAGTTTATCAGCGAGCCAGGTGCAGATACTATTGCAGTTTGTTCCTGTCCGAGGCCAGCAGTGCTGAGCCGTCTGCGAACAGGAACAATTGCATTCACAGACTGATGTCATGTTATTTACATAAATTAGGAACAGAAGAGGCACTAGCTGCTTCCTTGTGGACGCCACAGCTAACTGGAAGGGGGGCAGTTCTGCTCACCTCCCCCTCCATCTATTCTTTACTCTATAATATAGTGCGCCTTTGAACGAAAACAAAAGCTTTGGTACCAAGTCTACGTTTTGTCTATGTGGCCTATATGTACAAACCGGCCCTGATCAAAAACAACACTATGGAGTGGTTTGTGGTGTCAAAAGCGGCCTATACCGCTGATACCGGCATAACCATGCCGCAGTATTTGCCAACATCCACTTTGTCAGATTAACATGGAATGTCAGAATGAACTTATGAACAAAATTTATATAATGTCATTTATCAACTAGAAACAAAATTTCTAAGAAATTTTACTGTGTGCCTGCCACTCGCCAAGTGTGTGCAACCTTTTGCGGGATGCTAACATACTAACATGCTAATGTCGGCCAATCAGCAGCCGCCAGAGGCAGGACTGTTTGTGATGCTACAGGAAGCATGGCTTTGTTTGTAGTTCTGTAGGGTGGGTAGGTAAATTAGCTAATCTTTTGAAGTTGCGCCCATAAACGCAACCAAACAGGACTAAAATAAGTTTATATTATATTTAGCACATAGTCCAATGATACCACCCATATGTCTCTATGACATAGCATTGAGGAGTTATGGCAGGAAATAGTATCGACCAATCAGAAGAGGGGGCGGGGCTAAGTTACACCAATCAACGTCAGGGACTCCATGCCGAGCCCAGAGATACCTCCATTATGTCTCTATGACATAGCATTGAGGAGTTATGGCAGGAAATAGTATCGACCAATCAGAAGAGGGGGCGGGGCTAAGTTACACCAATCAACGTCAGGGACGGGTCAGGGACGCCATACCGAGTCTAATGCTACCACCCATATGTCTCTATGACATAGCATTGAGGAGTTATGGCAGGAAATAGTATCGACCAATCAGAAGAGGGGGCGGGGCTAAGTTACACCAATCAATGTCAGGGACCGGCCAGGGACGCCATACCGAGTCTAATGCTATCACCCATATGTCTCTGACATAGCATTGAGGAGTTATGGCAGGAAATAGTATCGACCAATCAGAATAGGGGGCGGGGCTAAGTTACACCAATCAACGTCAGGGAATCATTACCCGAGTCCAATGATGCCACCCATATGTCTCTATGACATAGCATTGTGGAGTTATGGCAGGAAATAGTATCGACCAATCAGAAGAGGGGGCGGGGCTAAGTTACACCAATCAACGTCAGGGACTCATTATCCGAGTCCAATGATGTCACCCATATGTCTCTATGACATAGCATTGAGGAGTTATGGCAGGAAATGATGATACAGGTGATACAGGAGAGAGAGGATGTTTTGCCAACTGACTTGCCAATGTGTGTGTGCGTGAGGGTGCATGTGTGCTTGCGTGTGTGTATATGTGTGTGCGTGTGTTGCTGCATGCATGAATAACCAGTCGTGGCCCATCAGGTGACCTCAAAGAGGACCCGGACTGTGTGTGTGCATGCGTATGCGTGCGTGTGCGTGCGTGCGTGCGTGTGTGTGTGTGTGTGTGTGTATGTTTGTGCGCGCGTGTGTGCATCACACACTCCATATTTGGGCATGTCTAACCCCATGGAGAACTCCATGAGCAAGTACACTATACAGCAAAGCATAGACTGGAGAGGAGAGCATGTGTGTGCGTGTCTCTGCGCGCGTGTGGCTAGTGGCAGCCATCTAATTAGGGCCTAATGTGTTACACCTGTGTTCAGTGTGTCAGTACAGATACTATCGTCCATTAGTTTAAACAGGGAGTCAAGGGCTAGCACTCTCTTGGAACGAAGGCCTCTCACGCGAAAATTAAAACTCGTAAGCGTTTACTTTTTTCGTTGTGGGCGTTACGACTTCGCAAGCTATGTTGTGTGCGATCGTGGTATTGGTACGATAAAAGACGTGGTCGTGAGAGCAATTTAAGAATTCGCGTTTCAAAAGAAACGTCAAACGCCAAAATGCAGCACATTATAATGTAATTAATATGGAGACGGGAGGTTACGTCATCTCGCTCTGAGGCCCGTAGCACCGGTTCTGTAAATGACTGGGCTTTAGTGGTCACATTGGGTGAAAGGCGAGAAGTTTGTCTACAAAATGTCCGAAAACCACGTGTGTAAAGCGAATATTGTGGCCGTGAGTACGATTTGTTCGGTTATGACCCGAACCTCGAGACACTGCATCTCGCACTCTGTTTCACTCGCTCACTGGTCGTGCGAGCCTCTAATCTCCGCTAAATTCTCGAACCATGCACACTTTGAACTGCGATAGCGGACAAACCGTGCAACATATTCGATTACCGTCTGAACCGTGACGAAGTCGAGAGCCGCGTCTGCTGTTTAAAGTTAAAATCGTGTTTCTACGCCACAGTGTGCCAGAGTAATGTGGCTCCAAATAAGCGCTTCTTTTTCTGTTGTTTTCGGTGTGCCCCCATTCATTTCGAATGGGGATTTTTTGCGTCGTTTATTGCAAATTACGTTGGCACGGTAACGCGTATCGGAAAGAAAAGCACAAGCACATCTTTCCCGGCCGAGCCGCACGTTTCGATGTATATATTGCGGGGATTGTGCAAACCGTGCGGCCGGCCATAGCGGTCAAAATTTCGGATAGATAGATGAGTGATGATTATGGATTAAGTTGACGAATCACAACCTGTGTGCTTCTGCCATACTGGCAGGCACACAGAACTAAATCTGGACATGAATGGACGTCCCTATTATGGCCTAGCATCAACGTCTTTTATCTGGATGTCAATGGGCGTTCAATTTAAGGCTTGTTAGGACATATATGCCCAAAGTCATTTATCAACTAGAAACAAAATTTCTAAGAAATTTTACTGTGTGCCTGCCACTCGCCAAGTGTGTGCAAACTTTCGCGGGAGTTGGCATGCTAACATGCTATGCTAACGTAGTAGCAAACCCTAAATAGTATCAACCAATCAGAATAGGGGGCGGCGCTAAGTTACACCAATCAACGTCAGGGACTCGATTACC
>CM076974.1:52548476-52555976 GCA_039105355.1 Benthosema pterotum
TTCACCCAATGTGACCACTAAAGCCCAGTCAATTACAGAACCGGTGCTACGGGCCTCAGAGCGAGATGACGTAACCTCCCGTCTCCATATTAATTACATTATAATGTGCTGCATTTTGGCGTTTGACGTTTCTTTTGAAACGCGAATTCTTAAATTGCTCTCACGACCACGTCTTTTATCGTACCAATACCACGATCGCACACAACATAGCTTGCGAAGTCGTAGCGCCCACATCGAAAAAAGTAAACGCTTACGAGTTTTAATTTTTGCGTGAGAGGCCTTCGTTCCAAGACAGTGCAACCCATAGACTCCCTGTTTAAACTAATGGACAATAGTATCTGTACTGACACACTGAACACAGGTGTAACAGATTAGGCCCTAATTAGATGGCTGCCACTAGCCACACGCGCGCAGAGACACGCACACACATGCTCTCCTCTCCAGTCTATGCTTTGCTGCATGGTGTACTTGCTCATGGAGTTCTCCATATTTGGGCATTGAGTGTGTGACGCACACACACACACACACACACACACACACACACACACACACACACACACACACACACACACGCACACACACACGCACGCACGCACGCACGCACGCACGCACGCACGCGCGCGCGCGCGCATGCACACATACACGCGCGCGCACACGCATGCACACACACAGTCCGGGTCCTCTCTGAGGTCACCTGATGGGCCACGACTGGTTATTCATGCATGCAGCCACACACACACGCACACACACACACGCGAGCACACATGCACACTCACGCACACACACATTGGCAAGTCAGTTGGCAAAACATCCTCTCTCTCCTGTATTAAGCCTATGTCGCTCGCCCTGACACCCTCTCTCTCCTATATTAAGCCTATGTCGCTCGCCCTGACACCCTCTCTCTCCTATATTAAGCCTATGTCGCTCGCCCTGACACGCTCTCTCTCCTATATTAAGCCTATGTCGCTCGCCCTGACACCCTCTCTCTCCTATATTAAGCCTATGTCGCTCGCCCTGACACCCTCTCTCTCCTATATTAAGCCTATGTCGCTCGCCCTGACACCCTCTCTCTCCTATATTAAGCCTATGTCGCTCGCCCTGACACCCTCTCTCTCCTATACTAAGCCTATGTCGCTCGCCCTGACACCCTCTCTCTCCTATACTAAGCCTATGCCGATCACCTCATCAGCCTCTCTCTCCTGTATTAAGCCTATGTCGCTTGCCCTGACACCCTCTCTCTCCTATATCAAGCCTATGTCACTCGCCCCAA
Source organism: Benthosema pterotum (assembly GCA_039105355.1). Lineage (NCBI taxonomy): Eukaryota > Metazoa > Chordata > Actinopteri > Myctophiformes > Myctophidae > Benthosema > Benthosema pterotum. The sequence goes on from CM076974.1 coordinate 52,549,747, forward strand.
CACCCTCTCTCCTATATTAAAGGGCAATTCCGGTCATTTTCAAACCCCCCCCTAAATCGACCCGTGTTGCCATGGTAACCTACCTTGTATAGTGGATTCTCACTGTAGTGACTCCTGTAGCCCACTCTGAGGACCCCCCCAACCCCATTCCAGGGGCTCCATTGAATTCTGGTTATTCACTGCCATAGTCCCATTTTGAGCAGTGAAGGAGATAAAATCCGACGCCAAAAAAAAAATATTTTTTTCCATGGACCGTCTCCAAATGGTCTCCAGCAGCCCTCCGATGCAGTGTTAGCTTAGCATTAGCATCCAGCGTTGTACTATACATGTAAACTACTCGTAGACGCAATTCTGCTCCCCCTGGCTGTTTTTTCCACTTTGTCATCCATTCACAGCTGTACTGTGGTCACACTGTCTTTGTTGTCACTGGAAAGCATGGAAATGGTCCCATTTCTGAATCCACACAGGACTGAGTTTGTTCTGTTGTTGTGTCGGCTCTGTCAACATAGCCAATCCAGTGTTGCCAACTTGCCAACCTCCAAAATACAAAATACACTAGTGGCACTTCCAAAATGCATTAGAATGCGCTAGAGCAGTGGGTTTTCAACCATTTTCATACCAGGGCCCACTACTACTACTACAACTACTACTAGCACTACTACTACTACTACTACTACTACTACTACTACTACTACTACTACTACTACTACTACTACTACTACTACTACTACTACTACCACTACTACTACTAGCACTACTACTACTACTACTACCACCACCAGTACAACTACTACTACTACTACTACTACTACTACTACTACTACTACTACTACTACTACTACTACCACTACCACTACCACTACCACTACTAGCACTACTACTACTAGCACTACTAGGCTACTACTACTACTACTACTACTACTACTACTACTACTACTACTACTACTACCACCAGTACAACTACTACTACTACTACTACTACTACCACTACCACTACCACTACCACTACTACTACTACTACCAGTACAACAACTACTACTAGTACAACTACTACTACTACCACTACCACTACTACTACTACTACTACTAGCACTACTACTACTAGCACTACTACTACTACTACTACTACTACTACTACTACTACTACTACTAACTACTACTACTACTACTACCACTACTACTACCACTACTACTACTACTACTACTACTACTACTACCACTACTACTACTACTAACTACTACCAGTACAACTACTACTAGCACTACTACTACTAACACCACTCCTACTACTACAACTACTACTACTAACACCACTCCTACTACTACTACTACTAACACCACTCCTACTACTACTACTACTGGCAGTACTGCTACTAGCAGTACTACTAATACAAATACTAATCCTACTACTAGAACCACTCCTACTACTAATACTACTACTAGAAGTACTACTACTAGCAGAACTACTACTTACACCACTCCTAATACTACTACTAGCAGTACTACTACTACTACTAGCAGTGCGACTACTAGCCCCACTCCTACTACTACTACTATCAGTACTACTTCTAGCAACAGTCCTACTACTAACAGAAGTAGTAGTAGTAGTAGTAGCGCAATTAGTATTACAAGTAGTACTGCATTTAGTAGTAGTACTGGAAGAAGTAGTAGTAGTAGTAGTAGTAGTAGTAGTAGTAGTAGTAGTAGTGCAATTAGTATTACAAGTAGTACTGCATTTAGTAGTAGTACTGGAAGAAGTAGTGGTAGTAGTAGTAGTATTAGTGCTAGTAGTAGTAGTAGTAGTAGTGGTAGTAGTAGTAGTAGTTGTACTGGTAGTAGTAGTAGCAGTAGTAGTAGTAGTGGTAGTGGTAGTGGTAGTGGTAGTGGTAGTGGTAGTAGTAGTAGTGGTAGTGGTAGTGGTAGTAGTAGTAGTAGTAATGGTAGTAGTAGTAGTAGTGGTAGTAGTTGTACTGGTAGTAGTGGTAGTAGTTGTACTGGTAGTAGTAGTAGTAGTAGTTGTACTGGTAGTAGTAGTAGTAGTAGTAGTAGTGGTAGTAGTAGTAGTTGTACTAGTAGTAGTTGTTGTACTGGTAGTAGTAGTGGTAGTGGTAGTGGTAGTGGTAGTAGTAGTAGTAGTAGTAGTAGTAGTTGTACTGGTGGTAGTAGTAGTAGTAGTAGTAGTAGTAGTAGTAGTTGTACTGGTAGTAGTAGTAGTAGTTGTACTGGTGGTAGTAGTAGTAGTAGTAGTAGTAGTAGTAGTGCTAGCAGTAGTAGTGCTAGTAGTAGTTGTAGTAGTAGTAGTAGTAGTAGTAGTAGTTGTACTGGTGGTAGTAGTAGTAGTAGTTGTACTGGTGGTAGTAGTAGTAGTAGTAGTAGTAGTAGTAGTAGTAGTGCTAGTAGTAGTTGTAGTAGTAGTAGTGGGCCCTGGTATGAAAATGGTTGAAAACCCACTGCTCTAGCGCATTCTAATGCATTTTGGAAGTGCCACTAGTGTATTTTGTATTTTGGAGGTTGGCAAGTTGGCAACACTGGATTGGCTATGTTGACAGAGCCGACACAACAACAGAACAAACTCAGTCCTGTGTGGATTCAGAAATGGGACCATTTCCATGCTTTCCAGTGACAACAAAGACAGTGTGACCACAGTACAGCTGTGAATGGATGACAAAGTGGAAAAAACAGCCAGGGGGAGCAGAATTGCGTCTACGAGTAGTTTACATGTATAGTACAACGCTGGATGCTAATGCTAAGCTAACACTGCATCGGAGGGCTGCTGGAGACCATTTGGAGACGGTCCATGGAAAAAAATATTTTTTTTGGCGTCGGATTTTATCTCCTTCACTGCTCAAAATGGGACTATGGCAGTGAATAACCAGAATTCAATGGAGCCCCTGGAATGGGGTTGGGGGGGTCCTCAGAGTGGGCTACAGGAGTCACTACAGTGAGAATCCACTATACAAGGTAGGTTACCATGGCAACACGGGTCGATTTAGGGGGGGGTTTGAAAATGACCGGAATTGCCCTTTAAGCCTATGTTGATCGCCCCAACAGCCTCTCTCTCCTGTATTAAGCCTCTGCATTAATTGGCATAATTTAGGATTATTAACTACACTTAGCATTAGCTTAACTTAGCATTATTAGCATTACTTAGCATTATTAGCATTTTCACAATAGTTAGCATTATTAGCATTATTAACAATGCTTAGCATTACCATGACTTAGCTTTATTGGCATTACCTAGCATTATTAGCATTTCACAATACTTAGCATTACTTAGCATTATTAACAATGCTTAGCGTTAGCATTACTTAGGACTCTCACATGGGAACCCCCCATTTACATTCCATATTTTGAAATATGTAATGCTTATTTACCTGGCAAGCATGTTAGCATGCAGGTAGTATGTTAGCATAGCTTTAGCATGTTAGCATGCTACTACGTTAGCTTAGCATGCCAACTCCCGCGAAAGTTTGCACAGACTTGGCGAGTGGCAGGCACACAGTAAAATTTCTTAGAAATTTTGTTTCTAGTTGCGAATTACGTTGGCACGGTAACGCGTATCGGAAAGAAAAGCACAAGCACATCTTTCCCGGCCGAGCCGCACGTTTCGATGTATATATTGCGGGGATTGTGCAAACCGTGCGGCCGGCCATAGCGGTCAAAATTTCGGATAGATAGATGAGTGATGATTCTGTGTGCCTGCCAGTATGGCAGAAGCACACAGGTTGTGATTCGTCAACTTAATCCATAATCACACACTCATCTATCTATCCGAAATTTTGACCGCTATGGCCGGCCGCACGGTTTGCACAATCCCCGCAATATATACATCGAAACGTGCGGCTCGGCCGGGAAAGATGTGCTTGTGCTTTTCTTTCCGATACGCGTTACCGTGCCAACGTAATTCGCAATAAACGACGCAAAAAATCCCCATTCGAAATGAATGGGGGCACACCGAAAACATCAGAAAAAGAAGCGCTTATTTGGAGCCACATTACTCTGGCACACTGTTGCGTAGAAACACGATTTTAACTTTAAACAGCAGACGCGGCTATCGACTTCGTCACGGTTCAGACGGTATTCGAATATGTTGCACGGTTTGTCCGCTATCGCAGTTCAAAGTGTGCATGGTTCGAGAATTTAGCGGAGCTTAGAGGGTCGCACGACCAGTGAGCGAGTGAAACAGAGTGCGAGATGCAGTGTCTCGAGGTTCGGGTCATGACCGAACAAATCGTCCTCACGGCCACAATATTCGCTTTACATGCGTGGTTTTCGGACATTTTGTAGACAAACTTCTCGCCTTTCACCCAATGTGACCACAAAAGCCCAGTCAGGTACAGAACCGGTGCTACGGGCCTCAGAGCGGGATGACGTAACCTCCCATCTCCATATTAATTACATTGTAATGTGCTGCATTTTGACGTTTGACGTTTCCTTTGAAACGCAAATTCTTAAATCGCTCTCACGACCAGGCCTTTTATCGTACCAATACCACGATCGCACACAACATAGTTTGCGAAGTCGTAACGCCCACATCGAAAAAAGTAAACGCTTACGAGTTTTAATTTTCGCGTGAGAGGCCTTCGTTCCAAGAGAGTGCTACCCATTGACTCCCTGTATAAACTAATGGACCATAGTATCTGTACTGAAGCACTGAACACAGGTGTAACAGATTAGGCCCTAATTAGATGGCTGCCACTAGCCACACGCGCGCAGAGACACGCACACACATGCTCTCCTCTCCAGTCTATGCTTTGCTGCATAGTGTACTTGCTCATGGAGTTCTCCATGGGGTTACATGTGCCCATATATGGAGTGTGTGACGCACACGCGCGCGCACACACACACAAACACACACACACACACACGCATGCGCATACACGCATGCGCATGCACACGCACACACACACACACACACAACCACACACACAACCACACACACACACACACACACACACACACACGCGCATGCACGCACGCGCGCACACACACACACGCATGCACGCACGCGCGCACACACACACACGCATGCGCATACACGCATGCGCTTGCGCATGCACACGCACACACACACACACACACACACACACACACACACACAACCACACACACACGCGCGCGCGCATATACACACACACGCACGCATGCGCGCGTGCACACACACACGCGCACGCGCGCGTGCACACACACACACACACACACACGCATACACGCATGCGCATGCACACGCACACACACACACACACACACACAACCACACACACACAACCACACACGCGCGCGCGCACACACACACACACACACACGCGCGCATACACACACGCACGCACGCGCGCACACACACACATACACACACACGTATGCGCATGCACGCATGCGCATGCATGCACACACACACACACACACACAACCACACACACACACGCGCGCGCACACACACGCACGCGCGCGCGCATACGCATGCACACACATAGTCCGGGTCCTCTCTGAGGTCACCTGATGGGCCACGACTGGTTATTCATGCATGCAGCAACACACGCACACACATGCACACTCACGCACACACACATTGGCAAATCTCGGGAAATGAGTCCCTGACGTTGATTGTTGTAACTTAGCTCCGCCCCCTATTCTGATTGGTCGATACTATTTCCTGCCATAACTCCTCAATGCTATGTCATAGAGACATATGGGTGGCATCATTGAACTCGGGTAATGAGTCCCTGACGTTGATTGGTGTAACTTTACCCCGCCCCCTATTCTGATTGGTCGATATTATTTCCTGCCATAACTCCTCAATGCTATGTCATAGAGACATATGGGTGGCATCATTGGACTCGGGTAATCGAGTCCCTGACGTTGATTGGTGTAACTTAGCGCCGCCCCCTATTCTGATTGGTTGATACTATTTAGGGTTTGCTACTACGTTAGCATAGCATGTTAGCATGCCAACTCCCGCGAAAGTTTGCACACACTTGGCGAGTGGCAGGCACACAGTAAAATTTCTTAGAAATTTTGTTTCTAGTTGATAAATGACTTTGGGCATATATGTCCTAACAAGCCTTAAATTGAACGCCCATTGACATCCAGATAAAAGACGTTGATGCTAGGCCATAATAGGGACGTCCATTCATGTCCAGATTTAGTTCTGTGTGCCTGCCAGTATGGCAGAAGCACACAGGTTGTGATTCGTCAACTTAATCCATAATCATCACTCATCTATCTATCCG
>CM076974.1:52570976-52633476 GCA_039105355.1 Benthosema pterotum
ATGTTCTGGGATGAATTAAAAAGTCACCTAATACAAGTATTTAATGAAAGCCTTCGCCTGGGTCATCTACCACTGTCCTTAAGGGAAGGAACAATCTCTTTGCTTTTTAAAAAAAAGGTGAAAAAAAGGATATAAAAAATTGGAGACCGCTTACCCTGTTGGGGGTGGACTGCAAAATTCTGGCCAAGGCCCTCTTCTTTAGGATACAAGGCGTGGTGGGAAAGGTGGTGGGAGAGGAGCAGACCTGCATGGTCCCAGGGCGCTCCATGAATGACAGCCTTGCGCTGGTCAGAGACTCTTTTTTGTATTCTACAGATAGAAAAGTGCCTTTATGTATTACAGGCCTTGATCTAGAAAAGGCATTTGATCGAATTAATCATGCCTATTTAAAGGCTGTAATAGAGGCCTTTGGTTTCGGGCCAACCATCCGGGCCTGGATTGATGTGCTGCACAAAGACTGTTTCAGCAGAGTTGTCATTAATGGGAACAGCACAGACACCTTTAAGGTTGAGTCTGGGGTCAGACAAGGTTGCCCCCTGTCCGTTATTCTTTTTATTTTGGCCATGGAACCTCTGGCTTGCGCTTTACGGCAAGACCGGTCCATCAACGGGCTTCCGGTACCGGGAAGTAGTGGGAGGGAGGCAAAACTCACCCTGTACATGGATGATATGACCATATTTACTACCGACAATAGGTCACTTGAAAAGGCACCTAGTTGGAGTGACTGTTTTTCCATGGCATCAGGGGCCAAGCTCAATAGAGCAAAAAGTGAGTGCTTATACTCTTATTGGAGGGAGGAAAAAAGAAATTTGGGTCTTGTGGAAAAAAAGGACAGGATTAAAATTCTCGGCATTGAAATAGGCCATGATATGGTAAATGCTAATTGGGAAGCACGCCTTCCAAAAATCAAGGGCAAGCTCTTAAAATGGGAAGAAAGAGAACTAACATTTACTGGCAAAGTTTTAATTATAAAAGCTGAAATATTGGCTTCAATAACTTACCTGGCAACCACCTTGCCAGTGCCTAGGTCCTTCCTAACCCCTCTGAGGAGAACAGTTTTTCAGTTTTTATGGGGTTCTCAACAGGAGAGGTTAAAAAGGGACATAATGTACCGACCTTTGGACAAAGGGGGGAAAGCAGTGCCAGATTTGGCTAGTGAACTGCAAGCATTGTTTCTGACACCAATTGTGAATTCCGTAATATCATGTAATAACACTGTTTTATGGTCTTACTTTGCTAAGTTCTGGTTGGGTCAAGCGATAGTGGGAAGATTTGGGAGAAGGCTCCCGCTAAACACGCCACATGCAGAAAATAGACCTGCCATTTATGACATTGCACTTTGTATGTTTAAGTCATTAGACTTAAGGAGGATGCCAGCACTTAAGGTAAGCCAGGAAAATATCGAAAAGGCTCTGTCCCTGCAGATAACATTAATGGTGCCTGTTGGTAGATTTGTCCATATAGAATGCACCCAGATTTGGAGAAATGTGAACTCACCATTTTTATTAAATGTACACAAAGACATTGCCTGGAGCTCAGTACATTGCTGTCTCCCAACAAGGGACTTTTTACATGGGAGGAGATGTGCTAGAAGCAGCATGTGTCCAAGGGCCACATGTAACCAGGACGAAAAGGTAAAACACCTCTTTTGGTCGTGTCCACATGCCCAGAGGGTGTGGATGCTGCTGAGGCCATGGTTGACCAACCTCTACAGAGACCCCACAGCAAACGATATAATGCACGGTGAATTAGAATGTAACAGACATGTACTATGGGATAGATGGTGGGCAGCAATAAACTGTACAAAAGATGCAATTTGGAGGGCTCGAAATATCCTAGTTTTTAAAAAATTTTCAATGCCTCCTCTGTCAGTGGCTAAACTGGCCGTGACTATAGCCCGTGACTACATCCTCATGGATAAGCGCACATTGAATATTACAGAAGTAAGCGAACGGTGGAAAGTTGGGGAGTTTGGTTTGGTGTATGACCTACTAAAAGACCTCATGTGAATTTACTCACTGTCCATGTGTATTAGGGGCATATGGCGATAAAAGTTTTCCTTTGTTTGTAATTTGTATTTCATTTCATTCATTATGTAACTCGTGACCTGTTTTTGAAGCTTTGCCTGAAAATTTGACAAAGTTGTCGTAATGATGATTAACTGCCATGTAATCTTTGACTGAATCAAATAAAGTTTCTAAAAAGTAAAGTAGGTTCAGCCACGGCGCCAGTAAAGGTTTTGATGCCAGTAAAGGTTTTTTTTGGGAGGTCCTGCTTTGCAGAGCCGGGGGGCTAGCCAGTCTGGCAGCTCCCCCCGGTGACTCCCAATGGCCTTACCCCAACACCAAAGGAGACGAAATGCTGTCCGTTTTGAGCTCCAGGGTGACCTGGAGATGGATAGGCTGCAGTTCTCCAGGAACATCCTCCAGGGAGAGCTCGGCTTCCAACCCATCCAGTTGGATTACCTTTTTGCCTTGCCTGGCAAGAAGATTTTAGAGGTGGTTTTTGCCACCTATGGCTTTTTTGAACTTTGTATGGAGCGATATCGCCTGAAAAGGGCCAACGACACTAGGTTCGCAAACATCCACATGCAACCCCTGTCAGAGAGAGACACAAAAACGGTTACCATCATCATGTACACAGAGATTGTGACGACACCAGACATCAACACCTGGCTGTCATTCTACTGCGATGTACGAAAAGTCGAACCTGTCAAAGACCAGGACGGAATCCTGACTGGAGCGCGGCGTGCATACGTCAAACTAAGGAGAGACCAGGCCAGTGGACAACTCCGTCATCTCCCGTCTACGATCCAGCTGGGAAGAGAAAGAGGCAGCGTCTTCTACCAAGGCCAGCCCAAGATGTGCCGGAAGTGCGGCTCACTGGACCACCTGGCAGCAGCCTGCAATGCCACCTATTGCAACAAGTGCAGGACGGCCTCGCATTCAACCAGGGAGTGCACAGCGCCGACGAGGTGCAACCTGTGTGGATCAGATGGCCACACATTCAACGCATGCCCCCAGTCCTACGCGAACAGGGTGTCCAGCCGGAGAGACCCGGACCTATGGCAGATTGTGCAGGAGACCAACCAACGCGTGGATGTGGAGCCGCCCCCTCAGGAGGAGGTGCCAGATGCCCCACTCGGCGAGCCGACCCAGGTCACCACCAGGACAGCCCCTGCGGACAGTGCCAGACCAGAAACTTCAGCGGCGGAGAACGACCCGGAGCCTCCCGCAGCAAGCACGCCGGTCAGCGAGGACAGCCGTCTGGACTGGAGCGCCACCCCTGCGGAGTACCGGCCAGTCGACGACATCAACGTCAGCCATGTAAGTGTCCCGCCTCGCCCGGGCATCTCGCGGAGTCAGGAGTTCCCCATGGCCATGGGCTCGGAGGTTTGTCGTGATCTCCTGGATGCTATAATGCTTCAGCTTCCCGAGCCAACGGGGCCGGCCAAGCCTGCGGACGACGCCGATGGAAAATGCACATCGCTGAAACGACAGCTGCAACATTCTCCGGGAGATTCTGCAGACTCCGCGGAAGCACAGGTATGGCCATCCCCATCTTCTGCGAATGTTTCATTTATAGATGCGCAGAGCCTTGACCTATTCTCCTCGGCCACTCAAATGAAGGGGGCCAATGAGGACACCAACTGGGAGAAATCCCAAATTAAAAAAGGGAAAAAGCCCCGCAACAACCCCTCCCCCGCCCCTGATCCCGGCCCTGGCACCGACCCGTTTCACGGTCTACCCTCAGCCTAACCTATGTCATATTTGTCCATTGCCTCCCTCAACACCAGAGGGCTGAATGACCCAATCAAGTGTCAGACAGCATTTGATTTTTTAGACTCAGAGGGCAATGACATTTTTCTGTTACAGGAATGTAACATACCCTTTAAAGACAATTACAAGACATTTGAAGATAGATGGAGCCACGGCCCATCCTATTGGTCTGGGGACAATGACAACAGGTCATCAGGCATCGCCGTGTTGTTCAAAGGATGGAGGGTTAATGTTAAAAGGGTTCAACACACAATTCAGGGGAGGGTCTTGTGTATCGACATTGAGCTTAACAATGCATGTGTGAGGTTGATTAATGTGTATTGCCCTGCAGACCTCCAAAAACGCCTCGAGACTTTAAAGGCTATACAGCCTCTTTTGGTGTGCCAAAGTGAGATCATTTTGGGTGGTGATTTTAACTGCCTGGTTGACGCCAAAGACAGGAGGTCAACTGGAGCAGTCAGATTGGACTCCAGCACGGAATTGTTGAAAAACATTATAAAAGACTTTAAACTGAAAGACACATTCCGTGCCATGAACCCCAGTCAGCCGGGGTATACATGGACTAACGGTAGAACCCACTCAAGGATTGATTTTATACTGACCTCAAGAAGGTTGTTGGTTCAGAGTGCATCCGTGACACCAGTTTGTTTTTCCGACCACTCAAAAATTGATTGTACGGTGGCTCTCACAGGAAAAAACGAAAAGGGAAAGGGCTCTTGGAAGCTCAACTTGTCTCTGCTCCAGGACAAAAAAAATGTAGATAGATTAAAAGAAAAACTAAATCAATGGTCTTCATTGCAGATCTTCTTTAACACCATTGGTGAGTGGTGGGAAGATCTAAAGGGGCGGCTTCAGCGCTACTTTATAGAGGTTGGCAAGAAAGCTGCAAAAACTAAACGGTTGAAGCTTAAAAAAGAGCAAGCTAAGCTCCAAAGGCTTTACACCATGGCACATGCTGGTTTTAATGTACAAGAAGATATAGCAAGATTAAAGCGGGAAATGTTGAACATGGCTGCCGAGACAAGCCGTGGTTTAATTACCCACAGCCGTGTGCAGCACATAGAACAAAATGAAAAATGCACAAGGTTTTTCTTTAAAAAACTAGCTCAGCAGAAGAATGTGATGGAAACATTGGAAGACAAACACGGCAACGAAAAGTGCAACATAAAAGACATTCTTAGTGTCGTTCATGACTTTTATGCTGACCTTTATAAAGGGGAAGAGCTCGACAGTGCCTCCTTAGGGAGGCTACTGTCAAATGTGAATAAAACTGTAACCGAGTTCAATGATCTGCTCGACAGAGACTTAACGGAAAACGAACTGTACAAAGCTCTCAAGAGTATGCAAGATAACAAGGCCCCGGGTGCAGACGGACTACCAAAAGAATTTTATGTTATGTTCTGGGATGAATTAAAAAATCACCTAATACAAGTATTTAATGAAAGCCTTCGCCTGGGTCATCTACCATTGTCCTTAAGGGAAGGAACAATCTATTTGCTTTTTAAAAAAGGTGAAAAAAGGATATACAAAATTGGAGACCGCTTACCCTGTTGGGGGTGGACCGCAAAATTCTGGCCAAGGCCCTCTTCTTTAGGCTACAAGGCATGGTGGGAAAGGTGGTGGGAGAGGAGCAGACCTGCGTGGTCCCTGGTAGGTCCATGAGCGACAGCCTGGCACTAGTCAGGGATTCCTTTTTATATTCATGTGACCGAAAGGTCCCCCTCTGCTTGGTTGGCCTAGACCTTGAAAAAGCTTTTGACAGAATTAACCACAAATATCTTAAAGAAGTGATGGCAGCTTTTGGTTTTGGGCCCACAATAAGGTCCTGGATCAACGTGCTCCATAATGAATGTTTCAGTAGAGTAATTATCAATAGAAATACCACTGATACCTTTAAGGTAGAGTCGGGGGTCAGACAGGGATGTCCCCTGTCAGTAGTCCTTTTTGTACTGGCCATGGAGCCTTTAGCTTGTGCCATCAGACAGGATAACTCCATCCGAGGGCTTTTAGTGCCACGCAGCAGTGGCCGAGAGGCAAAGGTCACATTGTACATGGACGACATGACCATTCTGTCGACAGACAACACCTCCATGTACAAAGCCCTCGGATGGAGTGACTGCTTCTCCAGAGCATCTGGAGCTAAGCTCAATATATCGAAAAGCGAGTGCCTTTACTCATACTGGCGAGAAGAAAAAATGGACTTGGGCCTCACTGAAAAGCGAGAGAGAATCAAAATACTGGGAATCGAAATTGGTAACAACATGTTAAATTCAAACTGGGAAAACCGCCTACCAAGGTTAAAGGCAAAGTTACTGAGGTGGGAGGAAAGAGAACTATCTTTTACAGGAAAGATTTTAATCATTAAGTCAGAAATTTATTCGTCCTTGACGTATCTGGCGGCAACTTTGCTCGTCCCAAAATTCTTCCTGACTCCCCTGAGAAGGATAATCTTCCAATTCCTATGGGGCTCTCAACAGGAAAGAGTTAAAAGAGAAATAATGTACCGCCCCCTAGAGAAAGGGGGAAAAGCTGTGCCAGACCTGGCCATCAAATTGGAAGCTTTGTTTTTAACCCCAATTTTAAAAGCTGTATTAAGACCTAATTACACATGCCTGTGGTCGTTCTTTGCCCGTTTTTGGGCAGGTCGTAAGATAGCGGGGTTTTTTGGGAGGAGGCTACCTGTAGACACCCCACATGCAGAGTCTCGACCTGAGCTTTACCAAAAAGCATTGACGTTGTTTAGTTCTGTCAGGGCACACTGCATTTCTGCGGACAAGGTGAGCAGGGAGACAGTTGAAAAGAGCCTGTCATCCCAGACAATGAGATTGGTGCAAGTTGGTACATTAATTGAGACGGATGTCCTACAAATTTGGAAAAATGTAAATTACCCTTTTTTGCTGAATGCCCATAAGGACCTGGCCTGGAGTGCAGTGCAAGACTGCCTCCCTACCAGGGCACTCCTGCACAGAAGGAGATGCTCCAGGAGCGGAAAATGCCCGAGAAAATGCCAGAGAAAAAAAAAAAGTTGTAACGTCTGATGTACATTATCCTTGATACCGTGCTAAGTAGTTAATGTATTTTTGAATGTAATTTTGACCATGATTCCAACAGATATTTGTATGTAATGTCTTGTATTTTCTTGACTAAATCAATAAAATTGTCTAAAAAGTGAAAAGTGAAAGTGGTTCACGGTTCAGCCACGGGGATGAGAGAACGGTTGGAGATTTATTTTTTTGCTTCCTTTTTCAGTTCTCTGGTAGTCGAGCGGTGTATGGGACGCCAGAAAACTGTTTTTGTGTGCTGCGACCGCAGTCCAGGGAGCCAGCTTGGCTGGCCAGGCTAAGCTGGGGACCCAGCCGGCCTGTCCCAACCCCTGGTTAAATAACGATGGCTACCGAACAGCAGCCGCAGTGGAGGCGGAATGCTGTCAGGTTCGACCTCCGAAATGGCCTTGAAATGGACAGAACCCAGTTCTCAAAGAATGTGCTGCAGAAAGAGCTTGGCTTTTCTACAAGGCAGTTGGACTATCTTTTTTCCTTCCCTGGGAGGAAGTCTTTTGAAGTGATCTTTGCGACACTGTTTTTTTTTAACCAGTGTGTTGACCGATTCCGCCACCTGAAGGCCGCCTCCAACCCCAGACTTGAAAACGTTGACATGACACCCCTGTCAGAGCGAGAGGACAAGAAGGTCACCGTCATCATGTACAGTGAGTGGGTGACGCTGGAAGACATCAAGACCTGGTTGTCTTTCCACTGCCAGGTGACGAAGGCTGATGAGGGGAAGGACGAGGAGGGCATCAGGACTGGAGCCTACATCTTTTCCGTCAAGCTGAGACGAGACCAGGGGCAGCTGCAGCATCTCCCCTCGACCATCCAACTGGGACGGGTCAGAGGCAATGTGTTTTACTACGGCCAGCCAAAGACCTGCAGGAAGTGTGGTCAGTTGGGACACCTGGCAGCCGACTGCAATACCAACCTCTGCAGACAGTGCCGCTCACCCGCCCACGCCACCAAGGACTGCAAGGAGCCCCGGAAGTGCAACCTCTGCGGCTCCGATGACCACACCTTCAGGCTCTGCCCCGAGTCCTACGCCAACAGAACAGCCAGGATGGCCAACAGGAGGCTAGAAGAACTGGGCCAGGCGGCCCGGGAGCACCACCTCCCCGACACAGAGCCAGACCCTGTGCCGCAGCATGGGCTCCCCCCAGTGACCAACCGACGGCCCACCGACCCCACCCAGGAGGCCCAGGCACTGGTCGTCACCGCAGAGATCGCCGCGACACCGACGCCGGCGAACCTGGAACACCCCGAAGAGGAGACGCACCTGGACTGGAGCGAGGTTGCAGAGGAGGAGGAGCGAGGAGACCACGGCAGCGAGGTACCCCGTTTGGAGCTTCCGAGGCAGCTGAACTCTACCGCCATCGGAGTCGGCAACCTGCACGGCATGCTGGACGACATGATGGACAACCTCATGCAGGGCTTGCCGGCCGGGTTAAGGTCCCCCCTGACTCGGCCCCCCTTGCCCCTGTCCCACGACCTGTTCGCAACACCAGGGGCGGCAGCCGACCACAAGCCTGTGTCCCAGAAGCGGAGCGCCTCTTCGGGCTCGTCCACCGATGCAGAGCAACAGGTATATTCATTCCAGCTCCCCGCTAAACCCCCCTCTTCCCCACCCTCTGAAAGTTACCTAGACTCCCAGATCGTAGAGAGTTTCTCCAGTGCCACCCATATGGCGACACCGGGAGACTCTGCCTGGGAGATGGTCAGGAAGGGTAAGGCGATTAAAAAGGTCCGTACTAATTATGAAACAGACTGATGTGTTACCCCCACACCTTAATATATGGGTCCATTCTCCACTGCCTGCCTCAACACCAGAGGGCTCAACGACCCGGTTAAGTGTCGGACAGTTTTTAACTTTTTACTGTCAGAAGGCAATGATGTCTTCCTTTTACAGGAATGCAACATCCCTTTCAAAGACAATTACAAGCACTTTGAAGAGAGATGGGGCCATGGCCCGTCGGTCTGGTCTGGCGACAACAGCAACGGAGCGTCGGGAGTTGTTGTGCTGTTCAGAGGGTGGGGTTTTCACATAAACAGAGTTCAGCACATTATCCCTGGGAGGCTTTTATGTATCGATGTCCAGATGAACAATGGCTGCGTAAGACTTATAAATGTGTATTGCCCGTCCGACTTACAGAGCCGATTGGACACATTAAGAGCCATCCAGCCCCTGTTGGTGTACGGGGGGGAAGTAATATTGGGGGGAGACTTTAACTGTCTAGTTGATGCCAAGGACAGGCTGACAACTAGTACAGTAAGAATTGACTCGAGCACAGTGACTTTAAAGAACATTATTAAGGATTTTAGGCTAACGGACACTTACCGTGCCGTGAACCCCAGGCAGCCGGGTTACACCTGGACTAATGGAAGGACGCACTCTAGGATTGACTTCCTACTGACCACGAAAAATCTGACTGTAGAACGTGCGTCAGTGATGCCGGCCTGTTTTTCGGACCACTCCAAAATAGACTGTACCGTTTATTTGAAGGGTAAGTCTGACAGAGGGAAAGGGTCCTGGAAATTAAACACTTCCCTGCTTCAGGACAAGAAAACAGTTGACGGTCTGAAGGAAAAAATAAGCATGTGGTCTTCATTATTACAGTTTGCATTTGAAAGTGTTGGTGAATGGTGGGATGACCTAAAAGTATGGAAGCCATTCTCTACCATATTCCAAATTAGATTGCATTTGCGGAAATGCTTTTTCATTTTAAGAATGTGGCTGCATTATTTGAGTCAAAAATCAAATTAATAATATATAATCCGAATTGCTTTTTAATTTTCTTCTTCAAGACTGCTCATTCTTGTACTTAATTCAAATTAAAAACAAAAACACGTTTGAGATTTAATTTTCAAATCCTGCCTCAGCAAATAGTTACCAATATTCAATTTTAAATCTAAAATGTCCAAATTAAAATGCATTTGCCGAAATGCTTTTTCATTTTAAGAATGTGGCTGCATTGTTTGCCTCAAAAATCAAATTAATAATATATAATCCGAATTGCTTTTTAATTTTCTTCTTCAAGACTGCTCATTCTTGTACTTAATTCAAATTAAAAACAAAAACACGTTTGAGATTTAATTTTCAAATCCTGCCTCAGCAAATAGTTACCAATATTCAATTTTAAATCTAAAATGTCCAAATTAAAATGCATTTGCCGAAATGCTTTTTCATTTTAAGAATGTGGCTGCATTGTTTGCCTCAAAAATCAAATTAATAATGTATAATCCGATTTGCATTTGCATTGTCTTCTTTACGCTGCACATTTGATGCCATAATCAAAAAGAAAACAAAGAGGACATTGATTTTTCTTTTTCATGATCTGCCCGCAAAAGAGCTTCCACAATTAGAAAACGAATTTGCAATCCCAGCGGCGCAGGAGAGTGACGTCAGGGCCCGCTCCTTTCAGCTTCATCAGAGCCTTAGAAATAGACAGAGTTACGCCAACTCCGTTCACTTCATGGGGCCAGTCCAATGGTGGCTCCTCTACATAGACTTCTATTGGATAGTGACAACAAATAGTGACAGCCGGAAGTTACTGAATGCATTGGAGCCTATGGGCTTGCGCGAGTACTAGAACCATACGATTTTCTGTCCCCTCAATGTCGCAACTCTGTCTATTTCTAAGGCTCTGAGCTTCATGCTGACTGTGCTGCGCATCTAATTACGCTAGGGGGAGCTGTGGACATTTGACGCTGCACATTATCAAAAGGGAAAAAGGACAGTGTGGCTTTGCATGCAGGTGGAAACAAAAATGGCTAAAACCGTGGTAGAGATGCTAAGGGAGGCTGCTGCTGCTTTAGAACAGCAGCAAAACCACCCGCCAACAGCAGATTCAAGTCTGTCTTCGTCTTCCAGAACTTCCAACACATCATCACCTTCTGCTCCTGATCGCCGCAACAGTGCTTGAGGTAAGATTTTCCAGATGGTCATTAAAGCTAGCTAGCTAAATAACATGCAGTTACCCGGACTGTTACCCCGCCTCCCGTTTGATTTTGATTTATTTATTTTTATCAGAAGAACATCACATACAATTGAGGATAAAAACACAATAAAGTCCAGTACTTATTTCCACACACACACACACACACACACACACACACACACACACACACACACACACACACACACACACACACACACACACACACACACAGGCAGTCAGTAAGCAAAGGACTCACACAAACTTTATTGAAACAATTTGCGCTCTTAATGAAACCGGCGCGCAATGAAGCCGCGCGCGTACACGTGCGTGCACGCGTGCGCAACCAGACGACATACACACACAAAGCGCACGTGGCTATGCCCACGTGTGTCCGCTATGGGTTTCTATAGCAACCATTAGTAAACACACAGAGAGGGGAGACAGTGTAGGAGACGGGCGAATGCGTCTGCACTGCAAACCCCGGCCCGCGCGCACACACACACACACACACACACACACACACACACACACACACACACACACACACACACACACACACACACACAAACACACACACACACACACACACAGGCAGTCAGTAAGAAAAGGACTCACACAAAGTTTATTGAAACAATTTTTAATTAAACCGCGCGCAACAAAGCCACGCGCGTACACGTGCGTGCACGCGCGCGCACCCAGACGACATACACACACAAAGGAATTATTGGGCTGTATGTTTGTCTCACCATTTATGTTTGTATGATTGTATAACTAAACTACATCCTGATTTTTTATTTTTTCTTATTCTGTATCTTCTTTTTAACATATTTAAAATAAAGTTCAATTCAGTTCAATTTATATTGTGCTTTTTTCCCATATTTCTTCCAGCAGAGGTTTTGAGGCTGTTTAGTCCATACCCTGCACAAGGTACGCAGTGGAAGTCAACCTCACCAGCCATCATGTCTAAAAAAAAAAGACAACATATACACATCTTTTCTTCTGCCTGTCAAGAAGAAAAGACATTAAGGTCCCAAGTCCAGCAGAGAAAAGAGAACTTGAAAAGGCAGGCTTAGGGGAGAGGAAAATTATATTCCCAGGTAGGTCAACATTATGTTTACATAATGTCAGTAAAACCAGTGCTTGAGCCGTGCTATCTGAAATTTCAAAGATTGGTCAGCTTGCTAACTTGAGGGCACTAGAGGTGTGCCAGGTAGCAATACCATAGCAAGCTAATCTTCCTGTATAGAGGGTATGCACATGATCTCACAGCATGGAGGAGTCACAGGGGTTACGCTTGCTGAGTGGCAGAAAGACAAGAGGCGCCATTACAGTGGCTTGAATGCTGTGAAAACCACATTTAAAATTGTAAAAAGCTGTTGTGTGATTGACTATCTATACAAATATATTCAACAGGAGAGCAGAACTATCTTTTTACAGACTGCTAAAAACTAAAGAGAAGCATCGCTAAAAAAAAAAAAAAAAAAAAAAAAAAAAAAACAATTAGAAACCATGCGTGGAAAGTGTGGGAGTGTGGTTTCTCCTGTTATACTCAGTCATGTTGCAGCATGTTTTGCCACTCAGTATGTAAACATTGTACATGTTTACAGATTTTAATCTCAAAATGTGTTAATAATTGATTGTACAAGTTATTTCGTACCTTTTTCACCTTTTTCACTCAGAGAAAAATTACATCTCAGTCAAATAGGTACATGTACTTTATATACTTTATTTTTTTTTTCTTTTAATCACCTCTGACGGCAGGACTTGCCCATGTTGTTGTATTAAAGCATAAATCTTTACATTTTGTTTTGTTTTTTCCTCTCAGATAAATACTGTGGCACATCTGACTTTGCTGATTGCCTACAGCTGAACTTTCCACAACTAAAGGACTGTGGTGGGTTTCAGCTTTTGCGAAGCCGGGGTTCGACAAGGTCCAAGGTGTTGGAGGTCATTCCTTGCCCACAGGATGGGTATACTCCAGAGGCGTTGTGCAGGAAAGAACTTGGTGTGGGGGCAGCTGTTATTTACATCAGGCCACTCCAAAAAGACATTGACCTGCTGGTAATTATTTGTTTATGATGTAGTATTTCATTATTTAGAGTATGATAGAATATTGAATATAATATATATAGAATATATCCCCAGCCAGTAACCCTCACAACTGAAATATGTCTGTATAAAATAAGACTGTTCAAATCATCCTGAATTCTGTCACACACACACTCACATCACACATATCTCCTCTGCCACAACTGGACGAGACATTGGTGTGAACAATGTGAATTTGAATGTCAACTCAAATTTTAAGTTGAAACTTTTTCATCTGCTATTTTGCACTATTTTTAACCTTATTTATTTCATGTGTGGTTTAATATTAATGTACTATTGTTGCCTGAATGGAAGTGTGGTTGTTGTTTTTATGTTTTTAAGGAGCTGCTGGACAGTTGAATTTCCCTTTGGGGATTAAAAAAAGATTTATCTATCTATAATTCACCAAGCTAATGTAAAGAAAGATATGTGATTGCTTGATTTTTGTTATCACTGTGTCTCGTTTGTGCTAGGATCCTCCCAGTGTGCCCCTCACTTCTCAAACAACGGGACCAATGGTAGAATGTGTCTACTGTGCGGCGAAATTTAGCTTCTCCGAGATTGAAGGCCACATTGACTGTTGTGAGAAGTGAGACATTTCTTGTTTATACATACTGTATACATCATACAATTTACATGATGTAAATCCATGAAGTCTTACAGACATTTTATGATTTTAAAACATCAGTTGCCTCTATTTTCTAATGATATTTTATTAGTATGCCTCATACACTGAACTGCTATGGATGGTGTTTTAGAATTCTTTCAGTGTATTAACAATTTCCTGCTAACATTCCAAGAAAAAATAATTCAGATTCAAATGCTGAAGAACCCGTGGAGAAAAGCCCATCAGGAAGCTCAGATGAGACCCAGGCAGGAACCTCAGCTGCTGCTAGCTCATCAAGCAACCAAGATCCACATGAAGAAAATAAAAGCAGTAGCTCTGAAGGTACAGCTGTCTCATTGTTTATAACCACATACAGTTTATGAATCAAAGTACTGATACTTATGCTGTCCTTACAAAATAAACATCACACAAAAAGTTCAGGAAGTTGTTTGATTTCTCTGTTGTATCAATGCTTCTTGGCAATAAATTTTATACTGTTGGAAAGCCCACAAATGCATGTTCCTTACAAATGGGGGATTTGTACTGGAAATAAACAGGCTTTCCAACAGTATAAAATGTATTGCCAAGAAGGATTGATACAACAGACAAATCTACCAAATATACAAATTTCTGGACTTTTTGTTCAATGTTTAGAAAGAACTTTTAGCTGATGTCTTAAAAAGTCTAAAATCAACTTTTTTAAAACTATTTTTGTACAGTTTTCAATTATAATGTCTTGATTTTCAGAGTGGACAACAGAACCGGATGTTTACAAGGCAGCCAACATGTTTCGACGCCACTTACTCAACAATGCTGAACTCAAGCCAGGGTTGGTTGCCAGGCTTGATCTCACATCCGACGAGGAGGATCATGAAAGGGAAATTCTAGCTTTCTACAAAAAAACAGGAATTGAATGGGCAAGCCCATTTTCTGTTATACTTCTTGGTAGGTATTTCTTTCTTTAAATACATTTTACTGCAATATTTGTAACAAGAACAGTGATTGCAACTGAAAACTGTAAGGTAAAGTAAATCTTTCAACTTGCTAAATATGCCCAGCTTCAAAAATAAAGCAGCTCCTTTATTTCCTGTCTTACATTATGTGCCAAATTGAATAATCCACGTGTTTTACTGCAGCAGTCACAACAACCATGATCAGGCACACCTGTATTAATTTGATAATACAGGTGTGCCTGATCATAATACAGGTGTGCCTGATCATGGTTTTTGGTTTTTGTTTCTGCTTTAATTTCAGGATGTGGTTGAGCTGGGAATAAAGCCTATTGAAACAGATTGGCCCTTACATTTCATGCACATTCACAGAAGTCTACAGAGTAACTCCTTGTATTTCAGGTGATGCAGCTGTTGGAGATGGGGTAAAACGCCATTTTCTTTCTATGGTAATGGAAAAAATCCAGTTTGGATTCGATCTTGGCCTTGGTGAGTTTTTACAATTTATCGTTTTGTTTGTAAAAAAAAATAAAATAAATAAATAAATAAATAAATAAATAAATAAATAAATAAATAAATAAATAAATAAATAAATAAATAAATAAATAAATCCAATTATGCCTCAAACAAAAGTAGTGGGGTTGGATTAACTGACTCTGAGTAAATGGCCCTAAAGCCCTTGCTTTATCTCAGTTTGACAATGGAGTGCATACTGTGTCATGGTGAAAGCTTTCTTGTACAGATTTTTTACATAATTTTCGCAAATAAATATTCTTTAACTGAAAATCGTCTTCTCCGTTCATACAGTATGACACTACGTAAAGCATTATCAGTGCAGACATGTACTTGGAGCATTTGCAATGGCACCTGCAATTAAAAAAACTGTTAGGATAATGCTGTTGTCTCACCTGAAATCAGCTTTTATTTGTATCTTTTGTTTTTGACCCTCAGAGAGCACTGGCAGAACTCTTCTTTTCAATGGGACAGGTGATCACAAGGTCCCATCCACTTCCAGAGCCCTGATAGATGGAGATCTTTTCAGAGTAGCTGGACGTGCCATAGGACATTCCTTTATCCATGGAGGTCCTCCATTCACTGGACTGAGTCCAACAATGTTGCAGCTAATTGTTGGAAGTAACGAGGAGTCTGCTGCGCTTGAGCTTTCTGACTGCCCTGATACAGATGTTGTAGATGTGGTGTCTTTAGTAAGTGTCACTTCAAGTTATTGCTTTATTTTGTCATGACACTACTATTTTAAATTTGCGTGAATTGATTATTCCTATGCTAACATGCAAATATGTTTACTTGTATTTAACATAAAAAAGCATAGACCATAAAAGTGATATACCATTGCTTCACTCTATTAATTGTAGCTTGATAGTCAGAGGGAACTGACCCCCAAGGAACGATGCACGGTGAACAACCTGGCCATCCTCTGGGATCTTCCTCCCTACAGATTGCGGTATATGAATAATTCCAAATTAAATCAAGTACATGTGAAAAAAATGTTTACATGTATTTGCACTTTCTAAATAAATTTCTCAGCCCTTTTATTGTGTAAAAGGCATTAAAAGAAGTATAAGCAATTATTTGTAAAACAAACTGATTCACTAGTCTAATGTCTTTTTTTTCCACCAACAATTGTATGTTAAATTATACTTGGCAAACTCTAATCATATCTTTTTGTAGGTCATTGAACGGAGACGAACACAAATAAAGGATCTACGCAGTGGGCTGAAAGACTGCGGTGTTTTCTACATGATCAAAGAGCGTCCAGCCCTAGTCCAGGTCCTTTTTCCAAGATCTGCAGAGCAAGTTATGGATTCACAGGTAATTCGCTTCTCATATGAAACTGCTGACTGTTTACATAAATATCATTATGGTTATTGTTGTCATTGTAATTAAGGAGTAAGGCTTTAAGTGTAACATCTTGGAATTCAGAAAAAAAATCATCAATCAGACAACAAGCCTCCATCTTTATATACAATAAAGGTTGTCTTTTCTACCCCTGGTCTTTGCAAAATAGCCCTACTCTGTTAATATACCCTTTTAATTTAGTGTTTGAAACTGTTTGTACTTTTTAGACCATCTTGAAAAGAATCATCTGGCCGATGCCCGATAGTGAGGATGAGGATGACCACAGCAGCGTGGAGGAGACATGCCTGGTCACAGGCTTTTTGAGAGACTACATTGAAAATGGTCAGATTATAAATGTTCTTAGAATCTCCGAAATATATAGATCGGATTTGGAACAATGCATATCCTAGAGCTGTTGCTAAGTATTCACATTGAGTCCATATTTATGGAAACACGTTGGTGAAAAAGTCACATTTTATTGTATAAAGTGCAAGTTTTTAAAATCACTTTACAGTGAAGTGATGTTGGTGGGTAAACTTCAAAAAGTTATGTCGCTTGTTCTTGGGTTTTAAAATATTTATGCCTGTATCTTTGTAGGGTCTTCTCAGGAACTAAACGAACTCCTGAAGTTTTGGACAGGTTGGAGTATACCTCCCCAGCACCTGTATGTTGAAGTTTCCACTGAAATTACCCTGCCTGTAGCCTCAACGTGCCTCACAACGCTGAAACTGCCTCTGAAGTGCCCAACTTACCAGACATTCAAAGAGAACCTCCAAGCATCTGTTAGAAGTACAGATTTTGGATTTGGAATGATCTGATTTGAATGTCTTTAACCCTTGTGCATCCCTCCAGTTCACTACCCTTTGGTGATCCTCGAGCCAAAAATGTAAACGCACAAAAAACTGCTATAAAATCGTCATACATTAATATTTTTTTTTCTGATTTTTGGGTTAGGGTTAGGGTTTGACTGAAATTTTAAAACCTGACACAAGACATCCAGGTTGCTGACCCCTGCTTTTAAGTTTCAATGTTCGTATTTGTTTGAAACTCATTTCAGACCCCCAGATGTGCAAGTTAATGTTCTTTTTCATACTATTCATTCAAGTAAATGGCTTTCAGTTGTTGATCAGTTAGCCACATGCCACAAGGCATTACCTCTGTTTGCTGAAATGAGACTGTTTGCGGAAAGACGACTGCACCCGTCAATTATCGTTAACCTTCAAACCGTTTCAGGAAAAACATGTTATTGTTGCCATTGAGGGTTAAACCAGTTAATGTAGAAATTATAGTATCATACACAGTTAAGCAGTGTGATATTTTATTGACAAATGTTTAAGGTTGTTGAATAAATACAACTTTAAAAAAAAAAAAAACAAGTTGCCCTTTCTGCTTCCAGAATGCACCTAAAATGCACTATAATACTTAATTTGACCTTATCTAATCTTTAGAATTAATATGTCCAACTGTCCTAACCCAATCAATCAACAATAATAATAACTACAAACAGTATCAAATGGGAAGTTTCCACTAAGCTTGGATATGAGAAGGGGAGGGGGAGACTGTCACTGCATCAACTGCTGTAGTGTGGTTGTGTAGATGTCCAGTGCGTCCAAGAAGGGAACATTGGGGTCAGGTAACCTAGCCATGTCCTCCTCAGGCAGGTGTCGCTGCAGCTGCACTTGGGGTACTTCAATGTGTTCCCCTCGACCTCCAAGGTCATCAAAGCCGTACGGACCATCCCAATCAATACCATAGTCTGCCTCCACCTCGACACAAATAAAAGACAATTGGAATTTTAAGATTATTACACATTTTATAAGCTTTGTTGTGACTCTTTCAGAAAACCGAGGCTTTATTTAGATTGTCAAATACAATACAAAACCTATAAAATCTTCAAAAAATTCACTTCAACATTTTCAGTCACAGTTTTAAAATGTTAAGATATGTAATTAGTTCTTAACTTGAATATTGAATTTCTGTAATCTAGCCATATGATTTTAGTTTTTCTTAAAGTATAATTAAAATGATGGCTCCTAATATGATACACTCAACTGTTTTAACATACCTGGTAGGGATCCTCAAGGTTTCTGAATGATGCCCAAAGTTGGATGGGAGACTGGCCACCTGCTGTTCTCAGGCTATGATGGTTCCAAGCATCCATGAAGAAGGCCAGTTGCCTCTGTAGTTGAGGCAGAAAAGCCCAGTGAAGTGCAAAAAGATGAGTCTCATCATCAGGATTCAACGTCCCTTCTCTCTCCAGGCTTCTAAAGAGAACGTGGAATGGGTCAAGGACTTGGATGTACGCATCTCTCCATAGGCGTTCTATCCTGGAAGGGCAAGTGACATGATAAAGAAAAAAAATAAATATTTTTTGCTTTGAATTACAATTGATAATTGGTGGTTGTTATGACTCTACCATGTTTAAATGGATGTTCAGGAAATTCAGTAATTGCTTTAGAAATGTGTCTAGCTTAATCAGGGATCTCATTTATAAAGGCTGCCTATGCACAAAAGAAGGCGTACAACACTTGTAAGCAATGTTTGGGATTTATAAAAAAAAAACAAATAACAGCTGATTTGACTTGGTTCAATTAACTCTGAGTTAAGTGCGTGTGTGCCGACAGTAAAAAGCTATCATCAATGGAGCTGCGATACTACAAATCACCATGACAACAGGTAAATAAAAGGCAGGGCCTAAAGTTTAATCCAGTGTATGTAGAGATATTAATGCATGTGTATGTGGACGTTGCACATTTATCTTTAAAAAAAAAGCCTGAGTCAGAGCAGGGAAAATGTCAATAAGTTAACAATAAAGTTATTAACTGTTCCTTAATTCACCATTTACCAGACTTAAATTTCCTTAATGGATGATAAAGTGGTGGACTATGAGTGTGTATCAGGCTGTAGATACATTATATGTGAAATATGTTTGTTCAGGTTTAATCTGACTGAGGACAAAACACAGGACACAGCAACTGAAAAATACTATTAAAGATTTAAAACACATACTGTATAGGCTAGGCTATAGGTCAAAGACATGATCATGACTCAGTCTGAATCAGTAATGATGTATTTTGTAAATTGCACTTGAAAAGATGAGGTTATATTCAGCAGACATCTACAGTATATATGTATATTGGCTCAACAGCATTCAGTGACTTTATGACAGCTACTTCAACAACTGTAGTGAATTTAAAGACACTGAAATGCTGTTAAGACATGTTCAATTTTTAAAAACTCACGTTCAAACTACATTCTGCAGCTGCACCATGATCCTGCTCACTCAGAAATATTAACATATAATCTACAATATTATAGAAATTATATTCCATCAGTGTGCCCAATCACATGAGTGATAAGAGATCATTACTCATTGATTGTAAAATGTAAAATGAGATTACACATGTGCAATAAACATTTCAGTGCAGCTATCTTGTGTGCACAGTGAATTCACAATGTATAATATTAGAATGTGAAGACAAAAACTGATTTTCAAAGAAATGACTGATGTGCATATTTAGATAGTCCAGAATAACAAACTAATATCCAGCTAGGATTAGATTGTGACGGACAGTAAAGCTCTGCTAATGAAATAGCTATGATACAGACATGTGAATCAAGTCATTTGGTCCAAGTCTCAAGTAAGTCCTGAGTCATTTTTTCTTGAGCAAGTCAAGTGGAGTCACAGGTTATGTCAAGTCAAGTCGATTCATTAGTTAAGGCAAGTCAAGTCACTTATTTGCCTTCAAGATTAGATACTGCAGTCTTACCTGCAGTATCTGATCCTTATTACGAGAAGAGATGAGTTATTAGTACCTTTCTAATAATTATATTTCTATCTATTTCTAACCTGTATTTACATTGTTTACTGTTCATAACCCCTATTTCCTACATTTACTTTACTTTTGTCGTTGTTTGATGACTCAGACGAAATACTGATGATGTTTGATACAGAAATATGTTTTAGTTTCACTGATGAGATAAAAGAGGGGACTAAAACGTTAGTGGTTGTTATCAGACATTCAAAGTATAGTATTTTCCCTCAATTGTCAAGTCAAAGTTTATTTCTATAGCACATTTGCAAATAACCTCAGTGGACCAAACTGCTGAAAACTACAAATAATCAACAATAATTTTTCAAGTCAAAAATACAAGGCCCAAGGGGATTAAAAACGTCTGTCTGCATGAGCTCTGATCAGATCAGATCAGCCAGAGAGAAAAAACACATGTTTTTACATGTAATATTTAAACTGCAAACAAAATAAACACACAAAAAAAAAAGTATTACTTTGATATGGACTGGTCAACTGGTCTGATCCTATGCACAGTTCTAAAATGAGGTCCTGGTCTTGGTAGAGTAATTGCCAAAACAACAAAGTATGAAAATGTCTGATATTAGAGATAAGCAAACTACACATTAGGTTTTATGTTGGTGGGCAGAGGAGAAAAGACCACAACATCCAACAATTATGTTAGTATAAAAGAAGAAATAAAACAATAAGAAAAAAAGTTTGAAAGTAGTCCTCTGGACCCTAAATGTTGTTTTAATCCTTACACAATGTTTTTCTCATAATACAGTGCTATTGAAAACTTACCGCTGGTTATGGACACTCCTTCCAGTGCGAGTTCCGGTCCTCTCCCCTGTGTTCCACCATGAATTGGGCAACCTCAATATTCTCACCCTCCTTGTCAGAGCGCACACGTGATGGCAAACCAAATTTGTTGATGGCCCCAATGAAGCTCTCCAACACAGTAGATGCCCGATTGTTTGTTGCAGCAGACAGATAAACAATTAAACGGCTGAAGCCATCTATTCCACCGTGAACAACAAATCTCCAGCTATTGATAAAAAAGGGAGAAGAAGAAAAAACATTTCTAAAATATATAAGATATCAGGCATCAGATAGTAATTTCAAAAAGGATCATACACAGCTTATTTGACACAAAGAAAGGTAGGTACTATGATAAAAAGTTATGAGAAACAATTTTTAAAAATACCGTATTAATTTGTGGTTTCCATCAATGTGCCACATTGCATTTGGTGCAGGAACAGAGTATTGCCTCCGTCTTAGTGTCCTATTGGCCAAGGCCCGCACTTCATTCCCAATTGGGTCCACTCTTTTTAAGGAATCACGTACTCTTGTAACTACAGTAACAATAGCAAATATTCAATTTCAAAGACAAACCACATGAAATATTAACAGCACCTCAAAATAAGTGATAACACAGGTAATGCTAATTAAGGAAATATTTCATTCATGAAATGGCTTATTTAATTTAAATTTAATTTTATTCTTATTTATTATATCATCATGTTTAATCATCCTTGTTGTAAAGCACTTTGAACTATATTTTTGTATGAAAAGCACTATGCAAATAAAGTTTACTATGTTACTATGATTTAGATCAAACTGAGAGAATGTGCACTGACTGAGCTTACTGAGGACTTCATACATTCATATGTGGATAGACTTTATATCAAACGTACTTTGCACTAGCAGTCCCCTGGCATGAAGGAATGACTTCATCATCCTGTATCCTGTGTTAGGATGACTCTGGTGGATTTCTGCAATGACGGCATCCAGCTCTTCATCACTCATTGCAGAATACATGTCTGACATTCTAAACAAACAAAAAATATTTTTTGAAAATTATCATGGCAAGAGCAAGAAAGGTGATTTGTTAATTTTTTTAACTGACCAGTTTCACAGCAGTCATTTTGACGTGAAATTGTGTAGCTTGTGTGCACAGGTGTTTGCCAGGTACCAGAGGTGTAGAGTAGCAAAAACTATACTCAAATAAGACTATTGTTACTTTAGAACAATATTACTCAAGTAAAACTACTAAAGTACCAAGTACTTTGCATAAAACTACTCTTAAAAGAACAATTTATTCAAAGGGTTACTCAAATAAATGTTATGGAGTAAATGTAACGTGTTACTAAACCCCTCTGTTAGCTACACATGTGCTGCTGCGTTCACATAGTCTTGGATCATCTGCTGTACCTGGTCAGTGTCATCGAAATGGCTGCTGTGTAAATGGACATTGACCAAATTGATGAATCCATGTGTGCTTTACACTGCAGCAGTCACATCACTGATCAGGATTTAAGTTAACTCTGACACAAAACATCAAATGGCAACATTTATGTATATTAGGGTGCATGGTCCCTTTACTAATAACGATAATAATAACAATAATAATAACATAATACTGAGGAAGAGGAGCCTGTTACCTTAATCCGTTGCTTTGCATCCTCCGACGGATGGTCTGTTCGCCTACGCCAAACAGCTTTGCTATTTCCCTAACTTTGAAGCCATTTAACACATAGTTTTCTATGGCCTGAAAGGGATGTCGATGGCTGGTCGTCCTGGTCCCCTTTGTATGGACCTTTGAGGCTCCAAAGCATCAAGTCGTTCCAGGACTGAAGACAGGTTAGCTAAGGCAACGTTATTAACATCTAAATCTGTGGCAACAGAGTATGCAGCCAAGCTCTCCAGCACTTGCTCAACTCGGTCACGGGCATCAGATTCCGATATAATGTTTGAATCCATCTGGGCAGGTAATTCTAACAGAGTTTGCACAAGTTCAGGGAGCGCCATGCTGAAGTCAGTAAACAACAGTCTACACTCCAGGCAAATGTGCAGCGTCAAATGTCCACAGCTCCCCCTAGCGTAATTAGATGCGCAGCACGGTCAGCATGAAGCTGAAGGGAGCGGGCCCTGACGTCACTCTCCTGCGCCGCTGGGATTGCAAATTCGTTTTCTAATTGTGGAAGCTCTTTTGCGGGCAGATCATGAAAAAGAAAAATCAATGTCCTCTTTGTTTTCTTTTTGATTATGGCATCAAATGTGCAGCGTAAATAAGACAATGCAAATGCAAATCGGATTATACATTATTAATTAGATTTTTGAGGCAAACAATGCAGCCACATTCTTAAAATGAAAAAGCATTTCTGCAAATGCATTTTAATTTGGACATTTTAGATTTAAAATTGAATATTGGTAACTATTTGCTGAGGCAGGATTTGAAAATTAAATCTCAAACGTGTTTTTGTTTTTAATTTGAATTAAGTACAAGAATGAGCAGTCTTGAAGAAGAAAATTAAAAGGCAATTCGGATTATATATTATTAATTTGATTTTTGAGGCAAACAATGCAGCCACATTCTTAAAATGAAAAAGCATTTCGGCAAATGCATTTTAATTTGGACATTTTAGATTTAAAATTGAATATTGGTAACTATTTGCTGAGGCAGAATTTGAAAATTAAATCTCAAACGTGTTTTTGTTTTTAATTTGAATTAAGTACAAGAATGAGCAGTCTTGAAGAAGAAAATTAAAAAGCAATTCGGATTATATATTATTAATTTGATTTTTGACTCAAATAATGCAGCCACATTCTTAAAATGAAAAAGCATTTCCGCAAATGCAATCTAATTTGAAATATGGTAGAGAATTGCTTCCATAGAAATGTGAACTGTATACAGTTCTCATTAATTAATTCACAGGAAGGGTATACCCTTCCTGTGAATTAAAAAACAATAAAGGTCCGCTCCACAATTCCTACCACGATGCGCTATGGGGACTGATAAAAGTCTGGGATTCCGGGAGGTAGACTTCTTTAATGTAACATCCAGTCGAATAGTTACGACATTGAGGGGTCAGAAACTGAGCGCTCGCGCTGTTCAATGCAGCCTGAATAGAGACACCTCGGAAGTTGTTTGGTCACGTCATGAGCTGATAAGTATGAGACACCATCGTTTTTCGTTTCACGTGTCTACACGGCTACGCGGCTCCGGATATTTTCGAATATCTTCACCTATTTATCCGTTTGCCCAAAACTCCGTTTGAGTGACATAAAACGCCTTTTGCGTGTAGTGGAACGGCCCAAACGCAGGCATATTTCTGCGTTTGGCAAAAGATCCGGAGTCGTGTAGCCGGGGCCTAAGAGCCTCATGCTCTACCGACTGAGCTAACCAGACACAGATATGCATCACATAGTGGCATTTTTGCACCAAATGTAAAGAAGTATTTGGAAGAAAAAAGCCATAAGAACTTGTTTTTTGAGGTACTTCTGCGATTTGAACCCAGTGTCTCCTGTTTACAAGACAGGCGCTTTCACCGCTAAGCCACATCACCACGTGGAAACCTTGATGTAAAGATGACCTGCGATTAAAAGTCTCTGGTAGCAAGTGAGCTAAAAAGGCACAAATGCTGATTTCTCCGCTGCAATCCTTCATGAAATGTCAAAAAGTTCATGAAAGAAAACACTTGTGGGCAATAAACAACATAGTGAGGAACTTGCTTTCAGAGGTACTGCTGGGATTTGATCCCAGGGTCTCCTGTTTACAAAACAGTCGCTTTCACCAGCTAAGCCACAGTACCTGCATACAAGCCTCATGTTCGAGATAGAAGATGTGATTTTCTAATCGAGTGAAGCTGTTATTACAGTTGGAAACAAGTAGACAGGAAACTTGCTTGCTATAGTTAATGAGAAAAAATCATCTCCAATGCCATTGGAACTCTAAACAACAGCAGAACCTAGTAGACATATTCAACCTGGAGTAAGCATTGCATATCATAAACACGTAACAGTTTAGCTGCAGCACAATTCCAGCAGAGGCATAGTTTGGCCAAACAATGCATTGTTTGAAAGTACAGACTGCTTCGCCCGATGTGGGGCTCGAACCCACGACCCTGAGATTAAGAGTCTCATGCTCTACCGACTGAGCTAACCAGGCACAAAAGCGCTTGTCACAGCTGCATTTTTTCACCAAATGGCAAGATTTTTTGTGAATTAACCACCTACTGCCACAGTAACCCACGGTGTCCCTCAAGGTTCCGTGCTAGACCCTCTGCTGTTCATGATTTACATCCTCCCCCTTGGTCACATCCTCTGCCAACATGGACTCAATTTCACTGCTACGCTGACGACACACAATTATACCTCTCCACCCCAGCCATCAGTGCAGCCATCCACTCAACTCTCATCAACTGCCTCACAGACATAAAACACTGGATGCAACAGAACTTCCTGAAACTTAACTGCAACAAATCTGGAATAATCATCATCGGTCCAGACTCCCTCACCCGCTCCACCCAGGACTTCTCACTTAACATCGACGGCACCCTTGTCACAACCTCAAAACAAATCCGTAACCTCGGAGCCTTGGAGCCAAAAACAGCATTCTTCCACCTCAAAAACATTGCCCGTCTCTGCCCCTACCTGACACTCTCAGCTGCCGAAACCCTCATCCATGCCTTCATCTCATCCCGTCTCGACTACTGCAACAGCATCCTATTTGGTACCACAGCAAAAACCCTCAATAAACTTCAATACACACAAAACTCAGCTGCCAGACTACTCACCTCCACCCGCTCCAGAGACCACATCACACCAGTCCTTCGTGACCTCCACGGGCTCCTCATCAAACAACGGATCGAATTCAATCATACCACCACATACAGGTCACTCCATAACCTGCCCCCCCCACCTCTCTGCACTCCTCGTTCCACACGCCTCTTCTCGCTTCCTCAGGTCCAGTGATGCAGGCCTCCTTGTGATTCCCAAGAAGGTCAAACTAAAGACCTGGGGAGATATGGCCTTCTCGGTGGCTGGCCCTACCCTCTGGAATGCCCTCCCCAAACACATCCGCGATGCCCCCACACTCCCATCCTTCAAAGCTGTGCTGAAGACCCACCTACAGTATTCAGGAAGGCATTTCCAAGTTGATGTGTAGTCTGTACTGTGTTTTATTGTCTCCACCGTAGGTGGTGACTATAAAACGCCCTCTGTCCGTGCACGTAGCCCGTATGTGCCCTCGATCTGTCCGTCCTCCCAACTATGACGTCATAATGACGTGATAGTTGAGAGGACGGACGGTGGAGACCTGTGCCCCGTAGGGGCACAACTCTTGTTGTCTTTATTGTTGTCTCCACCGTAAGGTGGGGGACTATAAATCTTACCCTGTCCGTCAGCGTGTCCGTCCGTCCGTCTGTCCGTCTGCACGTCTTTCCGTCCGCATCCTATGACGTCATCATGACATCATTGGATGCGGACGCGCTGACGGACAGGGTATTATTTATAGTCCCCACCGTAAGGTGGGGACTACGTGCTGTCAGCACGTAGTCCCCACCTTACGTCCGTCCGCATCCAATGACGTCATGATGACGTCATAGATAGATATATAAGGTGCTACCATGGAAACTAACGCCAAAGAGAGTGAGGAGAAGATGAGGGAAGCGAAGATCGATCCGGAGCCCGGACGTTGGAGACCTGTGTTTCTTTTTATTTTTATACTTGCCTAATAAAGTTGGATCTTTTATGCCCCCGACCCACCCCACCCCACCTCACCAGCCCCACACATGTAAAGCGTCTTTGGGTATCTTGAAAAGCGCTCTATAAGTCCCAGATAGTATTATTATTATTATAGCCAGTGGTCTAATAGCAGCACAGATGTCTGCAGTAGTACAATGAATGTCTTCAGTATTAGAAAACATTCTTTGAGATATACAGTATATAGACATATATAGAGATTATCAATAATCTCTATATATGGAATTCTACCATAACAATCAACCATGACATCATTATCCCTGTCCAATCAGTGCATGCGATGGATGTTTGTGATTTTAAATACCTCCAAACCACAGCATTGTTAAATAGTATCGTATTCACCATTATCAGCCGACAGACCTTTATACAGAGATTATTGGCTTGATCAGCTTTCCATTTGTACATCTACTTTCAATGCTTTGTGAGAACGCGCTGTTGTGCGGCCGTCTGAACCCGTTCTGTGGAAACCTGGAAGACACCAGTTCCAGTCATTCATGCCATCTCATTTCCAGAAACAGAATCCATCAGAAGTCTCTGCTGGGATCTGATTTTGTTATCGATAGCACCTAACATTCGTTAAGGCAAACATGGCTTCTATGAACATCAATCGCAGCTTGACGGACCCGTTCTACCGCTACAAGATGCCCCCGCTGTCCACCAAGGTCGAGGGAAAAGGGAACGGAATTAAGACGGTCATTGTTAACATGGTGGACGTCGCCAAGGCGCTAGACAGGCCTCCCACTTACACCACCAAGTTTCTGTCCTGTGAGCTCGGCGCGCAAACCCAGTGCGACGCGAAGAATGACCGCTACGTCGTCAACGGCTCCCACGAGGCCAAAACGCTGCAGGACGTGCTGGACGGGTTCATCCGAAAATTCGTGTTATGTCCCAAGTGCGACCTCCCGGAGACCGACCTGCAGGTCTGCCCCAAGAAACGCACCATCGGCAGCCTCTGTAGGGGTTGTGGACATTGGTGCATGGTTGACACCAGCCACAAAGTCTGCACCTTCATCCTCAAAAACCCACCGAAGAAGACAGCCGACAGTGAATCCGCATCCGACCAAAAGGATAAGAAGAGGAATCGCAAGAAGGGCAAAAAAGACGAGGCAGAAAGCCATAGCGACATTGCTCCTCTGGTTGAGGCCAAAAGCCACAGTGACATTGCTCCTCTGGCTGAGGCCAAAAGCTACAGTGACATTGCTCCTCTGGCTGAGGCCAAAAGCCACAGTGACATTGCTCCTCTGGTTGAGGCCAAAAGCCACAGTGACATTGCTCCTCTGGCTGAGGCCAAAAGCCATGGCGACATTGCGACGTTGGCTGGAGATGCATCAATTGGTGACGGTGATGGCGAGACAACAGAGGAGACACAGCGACGGCGAGAGGAGATAGAGGAGATGAGCGATCATTTGAAAAGCTTCATCCTCACCGAGGACGTGGAGAAACCCCTGCAGGAGCGGGTCAACCTGTTTTACAATTTTGTCAAACAGAAGAAGGACGATGGAACCATAGATGCCACCCATAACTCCATCTTGGCCGAGGCAAAGCGCCTGGAGGTGAAGGCCATGGGACCCCTCATCCTCAGCGAGCTCCTCTTCGACGAGGACATCAGGCACCAGATCAAGACCTACAAGTCTCTCTTCGGGCAATTCTGCGACGGCGAGAAGGCCCAGAAATATCTGCTGAGAGGGTTCGAGTGCCTGGTGAAGCTTCACCAGGCGAAGCTGCTGCCACAAGTCCCGCGCATTCTCCACGACCTGTACGAGGCGGACCTTCTGCAAGAGGACCTCATAATCGCCTGGGCGGAGAAGCTCTCGACGAAGTACGTCTCTAAGGACCTCGCCAAAGAGATGCGCGCCAAAGCCGCCCCCTTCATCAAATGGCTGAAGGAGGCGGAGGAGGAGAGCGACGAAGGAGAAGATGAAGGGGACGGTGAAGACGATGACAACTTTGAAGTAGTGTTCTCACCCTCGGCCCGAGAGCTGACGGTGGAGACTGTGAAGGCAGACAAAGCTGAGGACGAGGAGGAAGACATCGATATTGATGCAATTTAAAACCATAACTACTCTGTATTGTCCTGTGTCACCTTGTAGCCTTCTTGTGCGTGGGCAGAGCAGAAGTATTCCTATCTCCTAAGCACTTCCGATGAATTGTTTTGTTTTGAGTTATGTAAAAAAGACTTTGGAACCTAAATTGGTTGTCATCAACAGTCACTAAAGGACCTCTGCCATTTAACATTTCCCGTTCTAACCCATAGATAGAGAGAAACAGCTTTGGCTTCAGACAGGTGTGTGGACAAGGAGGAGGGGAATGGCTAGTGGGAGAAGGCTGGTCTGAGTCCTTATCACTTGACAAAGGCCAAGAACACAGTGATCGTGTGTACCCTACCGAATAGCCCCAAGCAGAGACACACAAGGTGGGCCCTAAATGGGCCCACTTGGCCAACTCGGTCTACAATCATCTCTCTTCCTGCCCAAAGACCAAGGTTTGAACCAAACGCGTATTGTGTATTAACAAAGGTGGCCCGCTGTGGTTCGTTCGGGCTGTCAAAGTATCTTTCCTGGTTTTTGTTTTGATTTTTTTGTTTTTCACGTGCGTCTTTCAGAAGCTATACCGGGCAACATAGGCACATCTAGAAATGATGGGCCCTTGGGCCACTGTCACACAAAAGAGCCCCCCCAGAGCTTTTTTTTCTTCCCGAAGCGTACTGTCTGCCCATGTGTAGTGTACTGTACACATAACAAGTACGATAAGAGTAATTTAAAGTTATTTAAACTGAGGGTTTAAACTTTTATAGTGACCTACTGTACCAGGATTGGGATTATTGTAACAATTGAAACAAATGAATGAGCCCATTGTTAATAAAGATATTCCAAATTAAAAAAATAATAATAATAATAATAATAATAATAATAATTATATATATATATATATATATATATATATATATATATATATATATATATATATATATATATATATATATATATATATATATATATATATATATACACACACACACACACACACAAGTATATATACAGTATACTGTAAATAAATACATCACCAGATGGACAGTAACTTGTTACAAGTAACTAAGCTACATAGCTTAACTACATTCCTGTAGCTTGTAGTGTAGCATACTACATTTGTTCTGGGAATAGCTACACTGAAGCTACACTACTTGTTTCGAGTAACAAGGAATGTAGCTTACTACATTTTCCCACCCACATTTTCAAGTTTCACCCATTGTCATTGGGTAGGAAACCTCTCATATACATCCCAAAACTTAGACATGCCACCATCCTATGTTCAAACCCACCCCCAGATTATTATTATTATTATCATTTATTTATTTTTTTATTTATATTATTTTATTGTTATGATTACTATTTAGAAAGTTGTACATTAAGTTGAGATATACAGTATATTTGCTGTATATATATGTAGTGTTGATATAGACATTTTTTCTGGGGATAGCTTGTAGTGAAGCTACACTACTTGTTTTGAGAGTAACAAGTAGTGTAGCTTACTACATTTTCCCAGTAATGTGCCCATCACTGTAGATCACACCCATGTGAAGCGAGGGGCGCTCTTGTCCTCATACACCCAATAAAAACTTGTCAACTTATGGTAGG
The DNA here is from genome assembly GCA_039105355.1 of Benthosema pterotum. Lineage (NCBI taxonomy): Eukaryota > Metazoa > Chordata > Actinopteri > Myctophiformes > Myctophidae > Benthosema > Benthosema pterotum. The sequence continues at coordinate 52,601,212 of CM076974.1, forward strand.
TCTATTATATTTCAACCATGATATGTCATATTTCATGCACAGATATAAATTCTCTTCTCATTGTCAATTGGCAAATGTGAAACATGACGGGACGAATAAAGCAAATATTGGAGGGGCTGTAGCACCCCTCAAAAAGGGTTTAGAATAGATCATGTTGCATCAGGCTAAGACAGATCGGAGGCAGATCGCCTCGAATCAAATTTGAAACCACGTTAGCTAAAGTCACATTGGAAAAACTCTTTCCATGTTACTTGTATGTGACCTGTCTGCATTTAGGGCTAATTTAGACTGCAGTCACATTGGTAAATGGTGCATTTATCCAAGGCACTTCAAATACTGTAGATTGTGCATCACATTCACCCATTCACACACATCCATTCATACACTTATGTTGGAGGAAACCATGCAAGGTAAACCAGCACATCAGGGACAACTGGATCAGCACTCGGTAGGCCATAGCCTACTTGTGCGTGAGCGGAGTGGGCTGCAGAGGATTATGACATGCCTTCAGACAAACATGCAAGCAGATATAAACCATCAGAATGCCATCTGATTGGTTTCAGTTAGAAAACATTGATGTGACAATAATCTTACCTAGCATCACAGGTGTTTCTCGACAGGTTGCTGAAAGGGTTCTTTCAGTCTGAGCTCAATCTTTTAACACTCATTAATTATATCCTGGGAATTGCCCAGGTTAAAAATAACCTGGGTTATAAGTCCCACCCAACAGTATGGGACTTTTGCATTCAATGATTCTATCACTGGTTGTCTGCATTCATTCGTTCACAGGATGCTTTACATAGATTGTGCATCACATTCACCCACACACATTCAAACACCTATGGTGACGGAAACCATGCAAGGTAAACCAGCATATTCAGAACAACTAGCAAACTAGGCCGTGGCCTACTTGTGAGTGAGCGGGAGGGCTAATATTCATGACTGTAGTTATAAAGGTGTCTTATTTACCTCACAATTACATCACCCTTCAAATGGCCAATCGGATACCCCGAGCGGCCACCGACCACCAAACACCAAACACTGGCCGCCGTGCACCAATTGCCTTACTAGCACCCAAACCACTCACGCAAGTAATTAGGGTTTCTGTGTCTTGCTCAAGTGATCCTGGGGGAGCATGGGTTCAAACCGGCAACTAAATATTCCTTATTGAAAAGACTAAGACTAAGACTAAATAAAAATATTCTTAAGGAGTGGAGAATTTTACGTCTGAGCGAAACCGTCATAGCGTCTATTGTGTGCCACAATGACAAGAGCCTTTTGTAAATGTGGAGGGGATGGGTGGTTGTTGTAATATGATATAATTAATAATGACATACTGAATTGCCAGCAACCAAATGAAGGTAGGCATTTATCAAGTACAACCCCAATTCCGTTGAAGTTGGGACGTTGTGAAAAATGTCAATAAAACCAGAATGCATTGATTTGCAAATCGTTTTCAACCTATATTCAGTTGAATACACCACAAAGACAATATATTTAATGTTCAAACTGATAAACTTTATTGTTTTTTGAAATTATACAATCTTTTGTAAATTGATCCTTGCAACATGTACCAAAAGAGTTGGGACGGGGGCAACAAAAAACTGGGAAAGGTCATGAATGCACAAATAACGCCTGTTTGGAACATTCCACAGGTAAACAGGTTCATTTTAAACAGTTTAATATTGTGATTGGGTATAACAGGACCATCCCAGTCGTTCAGAATCAAAGATGGGGCGAGGTTCACCACTTTGTGAACAATTCTGTGAGAAAATCATCCAACGGTTTAAAAACAATGTTTCTCAACATTCAATTGCAAGGAATTTGGTGATTTCATCATCTACAGTCCATAATATAATCAAAACATTCAAAGAATCTGAAGAACTTGCTATAGTAAAGCAACAAGGCCAAAAACCAACACCGAATACTTTTGACCTTTGATCCCTCAGGTGGCTCTGCATTAAAAACTGACATCATTGTGTAAGGGATATTACTGTGTGGACTCAGGAACACTCAGAAAACCATTGTCAGTTTACAGAATTAGTCGCTACACCTGCGATTGCAAGTTAAAACTCTACCATGCAAAGCAAAGCCATACATCAGAAAGGTTGGTTTGAAAAACAACCAGAAAAACAACCAGAAATGCCATCTCTGGGTCTAATATCATTTGAAATGGTTAGACACAAAGTGGAAAAGTGTGCTGTGGTCTGATGAGTCCACATTTCTAAGGCATTTCTGGTTGTTTTTCAAACCAACCTTTCTGATGTATGGCTTTGCTTTGCATGGTAGAGTTTTAACTTGCAATCGCAGGTGTAGCGACTAATTCTGTAAACTGACAATGGTTTTCTGAGTGTTCCTGAGTCCACACAGTAATATCCCTTACACAATGATGTCAGTTTTTAATGCAGAGCCACCTGAGGGATCAAAGGTCAAAAGTATTCGGTGTTGGTTTTTGGCCTTGTTGCTTTACTATAGCAAGTTCTTCAGATTCTTTGAATGTTTTGATTATATTATGGACTGTAGATGATGAAATCACCAAATTCCTTGCAATTGAATGTTGAGAAACATTGTTTTTAAACCGTTGGATGATTTTCTCACAGAATTGTTCACAAAGTGGTGAACCTCGCCCCATCTTTGATTCTGAACGACTGGGATGGTCCTGTTATACCCAATCACAATATTAAACTGTTTAAAATGAACCTGTTTACCTGTGGAATGTTCCAAACAGGCGTTATTTGTGCATTCATGACCTTTCCCAGTTTTTTGTTGCCCCCGTCCCAACTCTTTTGGTACATGTTGCAAGGATCAATTTACAAAAGATTGTATAATTTCAAAAAACAATAAAGTTTATCAGTTTGAACATTAAATATATTGTCTTTGTGGTGTATTCAACTGAATATAGGTTGAAAACGATTTGCAAATCAATGCATTCTGGTTTTATTGACATTTTTCACAACGTCCCAACTTCAACGGAATTGGGGTTGTACTCAACAAACCAGTTCATCTCCACCTCAGATGTAATTGCAGGCCTCTGCCATCATGGAGTGTGTTAACATGAGGTGAAATGCACAGCGGTGCTCAGCTCCGCTCCTGCGCGCGTATTCCTTCACCCAGCCAGCGCTCCTCCTCTGGGCTGTTTGTAGTAAACGCCGTCGCAAAGAAATGTGAGAATGGATTGTGCCCAAGGGAGGCAAACAAAGTGGCATCACAACGGCGGCAGCAGCAGCAGCAAATCGGGGAGGAATTTTCCCTTGCGGTTACCATGCAGTGACTCTACCCCTGAGCCGCCACCGCGGTCTTTCAGTCAACTCTGAAATCTTTTCTTTTGGCCCGACCATTCACAGTGCTGTTTCCAAGTGACCAGTTCCAATTTGGCAATAAATGGGAAAGTTTAACTCACATTCACTCAAATGTAATAAACATAGTTATATGTGTTACATTACAGGTAGATATTACAGGTAGATAGCTCCTGCAGAGTGACATGCCTTCAGACAAACATGCAAGCAGATTCCCTTAATTAACCACCAGAATGCCATCTGATTGGTTTCATGTGATATAATGTGAATAATCTTAACTGGCATCACAGGTGTTTCCTGATTGGTAGCTAAACAATGATAAACAGTCTGAGTTGACTCTTTTAACACTAATTATATCCTGGGGATTGCCCAGGAAATAAAATAACCTGGGTTATAAGTCCCGCCCAACAGTATAGGACATTCTGTCACTTGTTGGTTGCATCCATTTCGTTCACTGGCTAACGAGAGAGTAGCCTCAGAGACATCATCTTCCCTTTCAAAAGAAAAGGAAAAAGCAGAGAGACTTTTGGAAAAAAAAAAAAAAAAAAAAAAAACAGATATACACTGTACAGAAAGAAAACTGTAGATGGATGAATCCTAAAAAAAATAAAACAATTGTTATAACCATATACAATACGAAAGACAGTCGTTTCAAACGCCATATTGATCAGTCCAGTCTACAACCTGCACTGAGGTAAGGATGTGTGTGTGTGTGTGTGTGTGTGAGTGAGTGAGTGAGTGAGTGAGTGAGTGAGTGAGTGAGTGAGTGAGTGAGTGAGTGAGTGAGTGAGTGAGTGAGTGAGTGAGTGAGTGAGAGAGAGAGAGAGAGAGAGAGAGAGAGAGAGAGAGAGAGAGAGAGAGAGAGAGAGAGAGAGCGAGAGAGAGAGAGAGAGAGAGAGAGAGAGAGAGAGAGATTGGCCTGTAGCACCACCTTAAAGGGGAATTCCACCCATTTTATTTTATTTTTTTCCTGAGAGGACAAATGGACCCGCTAGGGTCCATTTGGTTCACATTTGTACTCTCTCAGGAAGAAGGGTTCTGAAAGAAAATAATAATGAAGAAATAATAATTTATAAGCCATTCATGTACGTTCATGAATAATTAAAAAAATTATAGTACCCACATAGAGCATTTAAACCTTGATATTAGTAAATGTTTACTCAAATGCTTAACTAAACATTTATAACTATATTTAAAGCTCATTTATAAGTTATTAGTAGATTATGGGTAAGTAGTAAACTACTCATGAATAAGCCATTTATATACATGCGCAATTGTTAATAAATAATTTGAAACTACAATTGTAAACAATTTGTAGCTAAGTTGTAAAATATGTACATTCTATTAGTGGATAAAGAACTAATACTTTATAAACTATCCATGTATCTTGGTAAATTATTAAGACATGTATGCCAACATGGTAGAACATTTAAGAATAGTTAAACATTGACATTAGTAAACGTTTATTAAAACATTTGTAACTACGGCTAAAAATCATTTATTCCATATTAGTAAGTGCTAAACTATTAATGGATAAGCCATTTGTAAACATTTTTAAATTATTATTGAAAAATGTATAACCTATGTATAACCTTTATATAGAAACATTACTTCGACCTGAAGGTCCCTCTAATGAAAATAAATGTACTTTAATTTGTAGGAATTAAGTACTTCAATGAATGCTTGTTCATGTGTCCTCCATGTTTTACTATGTTTGTAAAACATTCGTGAAACATCTATTAATCATTGGTAGATGTTATCTTATCTATGTAAAGTGAGGACAATTCATTAGTTATGACTGTATGATAACGTGACACTCATGTTTGTTCATGTTGAATAGACAGTTGTAAATAATGAATAGTCGTCACTTTACATTAGGGCACTTGATCATGATTTATAGATGTAGATGAATGTTTTACAAAGCATATACTAATGTGGTGTTCATGTTCGTTAAACATTGGTAGATGTTATCAAGAGCCCTGAAGTAAAGTGAGGACAATTCATCGTTGTCGTTTGTCATCGTGGCATCCATGTTTAACAGACTGACAGTTGTAAATCAAATGAGTAGTCTTCACTTGACAACATCTACTAATGAGTTGTAGATATATTAAGAATGTTTTATAAAGCACATTATTGTGGACTTCACCTACCTGGGTACCTGTTGCAAAACCTGTTGCAACAGGTTGTAAGTAAATATATAAACCATGTGGAGGCGTTCTATGTTGTGCACTGGTGAAGGGAACTCATCTTCTGCCTGACGTCAGAGGTCCAACTCATTAAATGTATACACAATCCTGTACTGTTAAAAATGTTAGACATAACGGTATCAAGAACATTGCTGAGAATTTATTAAAATACAAAATGTAAACATGAATGCTTTTGAAAATAAAAATGAATGCTTTTGAAAATAAAAGTATAAAAGTATAAATGTGTTCTCTCCATTTTTTATATATGGTACAGTGTAAACAACACACACAATCTACAGGTGTGAAATATTCAGTGCAGTAAGAGAAAAAATAAAATGTCACACCTGTGTGAACTGACTCCTGTTATAGGCACTTCACTGAACTATTGTGCAAAATTGAGTCCTGATTGGGACTGTGCCATTAATAACACACAAAGGGAATGTTACATAGTGAAGAAAAATAACTGAAATGAGTGCTGGAACTACCGGTATTCTTTTTGTTATGGTCCAGAACTGTGGTGGGGCGGAAATAATAAAGGGGGGTTAGAATTTAAGGGGTTGTGCAGATTTTTGAAACTTAAGCTGTAAGCTGTGGAAAAAACTGCCATTAATACAGTGATGTATTGATCGATGTTTAGGGTCCCGTGTTGGGAGTTCTGCTCTGGTTTTGGTCAATATCAAGTAGCAGAATTCCCACCACAGGACTCTGGACTACAATTAATACAGTTGACAGCACTACTGTATAGTATTTCACACAGCTTAACTTCAAAAAATCTGAACTATCCCTTTAAGGTTAGGAGAAATGGTATCATTTACGTGCAGTGTTGGGACATGTGCACTACATAACTTAATATATTACATAATATATTACGAAAATGCAGTAACTTGTAATATAAATATATTACTTTAAAAAATCTTTAAAAAAAATCTAGTATATTATACTTTTCTTTCTGAATTACTGCATTACTTTCAATATTACTTTCTGTCCAACTGTCTCGTTGCAAGTGTTCTTGTGAAATTATCTTGACAACTGCAGAACTGAAATAATTACTTATTTTCTATCATTTGTCATCAAATTATTTATTCAGGAGTGACTATTTTCAAGTTGATTTCATATGGATTTGTCCAGATAGCCAAGTGTGCTTGCTTTATTGTAGGTATGCCACTGCCCTACGCACTATTTGATTAATAGTGACACTAAATATTTAATTATAAATTTTGTAAAAAGTTTTTTTTTAAAGTAATATGTAATAGTAATACTAATATATTACACTTGCTCAGACAGTAATATTGTAATATAATATATTGCTTTAAAATGAAGGTAATAAGTAATAAGTAATGTATTAACAAGGTAAAGTAATATTCCCAACACTGGTATCATTTACGTGTCAAAAATGGGAGGAGATTCCCTTCGGCTTTCATTTTCTCAATTTCTGCCATCACAAGTGGATCCCCATTAATGGCTTGGGAACACTGCAAGACAAATGTCTTCAACTTGTCTACCCTGGAAAACCCCTTCAAAACAAGGTCAAATTTATCTGGCGCAGCAATGGCCAGCTCAGCCACTGCAGCGTTGCTCGTGATGGTGTTCCGGTCGACTCCAACAGAATTGTAACACTCAGAGAAGTTCTTCCCCCTCTGGAAGTGGCGAAGAACCTTTTTGTACCTCTGTACAATCTGCTGAGGATTTACAGCTGGAATGAAAGTCAGAAGACAAAGACATTTTGTTTTATCAAAGCATTTTCCTTGATGCAATATGCATTTTGCCACCAAATGCAGTATAATAGTTTTTTTTACCCCTTTATTTTGTGTTCATTTTTTTTTACTCCTACAATTTTACATCCTCCACCAACCTGAGGAGGCAGACTGTCCTCATGCTTCCTTCAATGAATAAAGAGTCTAAGCTACCTTCTTTTCAACTGATGGGTGGGGAATTTCCCTGGTTGGACGTAGCACGCGGAAGGGACACGTTATTCCAACCAGTTCCAGTCCCCTCCATCAGGCGCCCCGGCTGGGCAGGGGGAGGCAGTTTAGAGCACAGGATTACTACATGTCTGTGAGGGTATAGAGAAATTTCACGCCCACCAAATGAAACAGTGGCCTAGGGTTCGTTAGAACAGCATACTGCAGGCCAGCCCATAGAAGTCCACTGAAATTCCACTGTAGTTAGCCTACTTTTAAAACAATATGAAATGAACAGAAGACTATATTGATTTGAATAAAAATACGTTTCCAAATGTATGAAGTGTCTTTCTCAACATATGATGTTTTCTCAGAGGACGTTTTTCACATTTAATCTACCGTTTGAATAAGTCACCCATAATGTTAACAGAGCAGAGAGGAGACGGAAGAGAATCTGTCGCTTTTAAGTGACGCCCCTGCCTTTACGAGGCTACGAGCGCCGACTTTGAAGAGTATAATTCTCAACAATACCGACTGACTTTGTTCATTCATGTCTACAGTATATTTGGTACATGCCACAGCTTATTATTCAATCAATTCTGCAGGAGTATTAAACTAGTCTTGCAAGATGCTGTTTGGATCATTATCCACAAACACATAGCACATAAAACAAATGACTTATATGCTGTGCATTAACTTGAGATTTATGATGCTAGTACTTGAGTATATTATAGCACATTGTGGGCTGTATATTGAGATGGCAGGTATGTGACAGTAATAAGGACAAATAAATCATATCTTACACGTTGTCAAAACACAGAATAAATCGCTAGAGCCTCAGTAATAGATTACTGAAATTAGGGTATTTTATGACACCTCTCATAGCGATTGCATTGACAGCTGCAATACCCTGTTTTAACGGACCCAATGTGTGGCTGCCGTTTCATTTGGGGGCATGAAATTTGTAGTCCCTGTGTGTCTCCATCTACCCTAGGGGACATCGGGAGAACATGTGAGGGTATACCTACCCTAGGGGACAAACATATCTCCAAAAGTTCTACCCCCAAAAAAGGCAATGTTTACAGCATAAAGTTACCTCTCCGTCTGAAGTTTTTCCCCGTTCCCCGTTTCCCCGTTTTCCCCGTCTTCTTCTTCTTCTTCTTCTTCTTCTTGCTCCTCTCATCAGAGGATGAAGACGATGTTGACGAGGATGACAAACTAGTCGAGGACCCCAAAGAAACATCGGAATCTTCTTCATCTGTTTCGGCTTTTCTTTTCTTAACTAATAAAGCAAAACAATACAAAGATGGACAGAAACGAATTAGGTACAGTAGTCCAGCAACTTGGGTGGTACTAGAGCTGAGCCGTCCCGCCCCCTCGTGATGTCACACCTGTTCCTGAAATGGATTACACATTCATTTTTTGAAAATGATTTACATAAAGACAAATGCACCGCAGACAAAGCCAAGTAGGGTTGTGACAAATCATAACACACAATCTTTTGTGACAATCAAATAATTTCTAAGATGAAAAACGAAACAAAATGTGTTGTAACCACCACAATATATCATGCAATACCTGAAATAAAAAAAAAATTGCATGATAATATTGTGGTGGTTGTCATGATTTGTCACGACCTGAGTTGGCTTTATCTGTGGCGCAATCGTGTTTATATTAACCATTTTCGAAAAGTCTATTACGAAAATGAATGAGGATTCCATTTCTGGAACACAGGCGATGAAAGGGGCGGGACTGCCCAGCTCTATACCACTGACCATGTAGCTCAGTAATAGTAGCCTGTAGCTCTTAAAATAACTAACCTACAGGTAGTCTCGCAAGATTGTGGAGGTGAAACTGTTTTGGAAGCTGTTTGTGTGGTGTTAACCTACAGAAACTATTTTTCAACGCGATACTTACATTTGGCCAGTTCTGCCATGAGCTCGTTTTTCTCTTTTGTCAACTTCTCAATTTGCGATTGCGAAGCTTCTTCAGTAGCCTTTCTGCCTTCAGTAGCCTTTCTGCGCATCTTTTTTGCTGTCAGTTCAGCTGTGGGGGACAGTAGCGCAGGGTTTCCTAACATGGTGAAACACATCTTGGTGATGTCATCAGATGTACAGTATTTCACCATGTTAACCCACCCGCTGCTGCAAGAAAGGGGGACAGTAAGTGTCACTGCCAGGAATACCTGACTTTTAGACAATTATGGAAAAATCTATGGTGGGCCGTTCGAGACACGGAATACCTTAAAAAATTCCTCCCTCTCTTTGCTTTCATGGAAAAAAATAAGTGAGTTGATAACATGTTCTGTTTTGTAGATATTAGCAATTGATTACAGTGCGTTATAATGGCAGATGATGCAGCAGGCCAGAGGCCATTTTCAATAACTCAATTCAAAGTTTTATTTAGCATTTAACATTAGGTAATATTACTGCTACATATCCATGCCATATATCAAATTAAACCTCATGATGCCTGCTTGAATCTAAAAAAATAAAGAATGAAATAGCATCTACCGTTATGTAAATATCAGCCTTGGAAAGCAGCATTGTTACTCACTAGTGACTGAATTATGTCACATCAATCTGTTTTTGATCACTGATAACTCCAAAATGGTACATGCTAGAAACTCGCTTCTTCTTTTGTATTCAAGAGGACATCATAACCTTTCATTAGAGATATGGCATGTTCATGTAGTCCCCACAGATGATGTTCTGTGGCTGCATTTTCTTGCAGAAATCAGTTTATGATATAGCACAGTTAGGGAAATATACCACACTCACATCCACATCACACACTGTGATGTACTGTACTAAACTTGAACGGCACCATACCAAAATGTACTATACAATACCCATAACCATATAAATACATCAAAATAATATTATAAATAAAATCATGCCAACCTCAATAAACAACTTTTTTTTTTTTTCATTTACTTCCACAACACATCACAACGAGCTTGAAGAACTGCCATGTTCAATGCCTGATGGATTTGAACTATTTCATGTATAAAGTAGTATTATTTTGAGACCTGGTTACTTATTTCTCTCCAACAACCTGGCAACACTGTAGGAACCTCTTTGGGGCAGTGTTGCCAACTTGGCACATTTGACACTATATTTAGCTTTTTTTTTCCAGACCCCCTCTAGCACCAAAATGATTGAAAAACTCCTGGTCAAAAATCTAGTGCTTTCTTGCTGGTGAGTTGCTTGAAAACAACTGCACAATTTTGGAATTGTCACTAGTGCATTTCGGATTTTGGCAGTTGGCAACACTGCTTGAGAGAGAGAGAGAGAGAGAGAGAGAGAGAGCCTCACCATGTGGCTCTCCCTGCCACGTGTGTCAGCCATTATGCAACCACACAACAAACACAGAGAGAGAGACGGAGGAGAATGGCAGGATCAATGGATCTGTACACCGAAGGAGCTTGGATTTATTGACTTTTGGATCTAATAGCGATCTTTTCCCTGATCTTTGGTGGTTGACCTGTTATTTGGAGACAAGGTAAGGTTAAAAAAAAGCCTTGGTTGCTGTTTTTTTTTTTTTTTTTTTTGTAATGGTGGCACTGATTGTTTGAGGATTGCTAGTTAGATCCAGCTAAATGATGGATCCTTTGTAACCAAACGGACCCTTATGGATCTGTAACTCTTGAGATCATAAAATGAAACCAAATGGACCTCATGCTCTCAGGGACCACTGGTGGTCCCCAGACTACTGGTGTGTGTGTGTGTGTGTGTGTGTGTGTGTGTGTGTGTGTGTGTGTGTGTGTGTGTGTGTGTGTGTGTGTGTGTGTGTGTGTGCGTGTGTGCGCAGCCGTCTGCTCTCTCTCTCTCTCTCTCTCTCTCTGCTGCTGCTGCCATGCGGTGGGCACAGCAAGTTATATTCAGTTGATTTTTAGATACAATTGGCTACTCTGTCTGTGCATGGTGTGCTGTTATCGTCTGCTGTGGTGTTGTCCTTTGATGTAGAGGTTTGATATCCACAGGGTGGATGCACAAGGGTTTAATCTAACATATAATGGGGGAAATGGTTATCGTCGTGATTGGGCTGATCGTCGTGATTGGCAGTGGGGACGGACAGAGAAGATCACGAGTCCACGTGGACAGCAGGGGGTGGGTTAATGGGTTTTTTCAGACCTCCATTTTTAGGAAATATAGAATTGGGGGAACTTTTTTATCATGTCCACATATTAAAATGTTGAAATGGGTGGAGTTCCCTTTTAAGTAAATGAGTTACTATTTCTACTATTGGTAAAAAATAACCAACAGTTTCTCTCTACCTCTCACCTCTCTCAGGTCTGTGTGTTGTGATGGTCCTGGCCCTCTACACTGTTGAGGCGGTCAGGTTTAATAGGGACAAAAAGTTCTTTAAAGAGGGGGTGCCGTGATTTTTGTATTTTTTCCAATTTTGTACATGTTTAAGAGGTGACAGTACAGTATGTAAAGAGACCCCTTGGTGTGTTTTTATGTGCAATGATGTCTTCCCTTTGTATTTAGGGTTTCTTCCTGGGGGCTGAACCTTTCCAGTCAAACGTGCCAATGAAAAAAACTTCAATATAGTGACATCACCTGTTCAGCCCCTCCCCTAACTCCCCCCCCCTTTATCATGCAACTAAAGTTGTGGGTGTGGCTTCAGTGCAGCTGGATCTCCACCCATCACCACCCACCAGGCAAACCAGGCATACTTAATGAACTGGTTGAGTGGAATTATAAAAATGACAGTTTAACAAATACTGTACACTTTTTGGGAAAAAATCTTACTTTTCATATAACATTAATACCTGATGATCATGTTTTAGGGTAGAAAAGATTCATGGCACTCCATCTTTAACTTTGCGTGGTCCTTCACAGTTGCCTGGGCGGGCCTTTGCTTTACCTTCCTTGCAGGTAAGAACAGAAGACAGAGAAAACCCACAGCCTATGAACCTCATTGTTATCCTGGGCAGATGCAAAAACGACAACAATGTGTTTTTCTATGGTTTATATTGCTGTTAGAGTGATACAGCCATGACAATATACATGTCTTTATATAAATGTAATTTAAATGTAAATGTACTTTTTACGGGGGACATAGCCCCGCCCCCTTCATTTCAATACAAGTTGCTCATTGGCGTTTTGAAGCGCCTGGAAGACTGCCAGAAGCAGCACCTACTTCCACATTTTTGCACTTCCACCCACCAGGGCGGCTGTGGCTCAGGAGGTAGAGCAGGTCGTCCAATGACCCCTTTGGTCGGTGGTTCGAATCCCGGCTCCTCCTGTCTATGTGTCGAAGTGTCCTTGGGCAAGACACTGAACCCCAAGTTGCCTCCAATGAGTTGGTCGGTGTGAGCTGGCCACCATTGGTGTGTGAATGTGGGAAGTTTAAGACGCTGGCGTTGACTGTTCGCCGCTCTACTTCCCAATTTATGAATGAATGAATGGACCATTGTAAAGCACTTTGAGCACATGGAAAATTGCTATAAAAATGCAAAAATAAATAAATAAATAAATAAAGCAACCCATTATCACCAAAATTTGGTGGGTGGAAGTGCGAAAATGCAGAAGTATTTTCTCCATGAACGAGCGCCCAATGTTAAGCTCCAGGAGCACGGGGTTTCCCAGTCATGAATGCACAAACTGCCTGCATTTACACACTACAACCACTAGTAGTTAAGGAAGCAAGCTGGATAATCGTTCACTTTGTGATAAAAGCATGAAAATTGGTACACGTATAGCCAAAGACATTCTAAAAATATTTGGATATGGAGGCATTTTGAATTCCAAGATGGCGCCCCCCAAGATCCAAGATGTCTGCCCAGAAATGTGGTTTTTCCTTCATAACTTGAAATGCATTGATTTTACGCCCCATAAATGTATTGAACATTAATACAAAGTTGGCCATTGCGGACGATTTGGTACCAAGCACATGTCTGTATCTCCTATGGTTCTCGAGATACAGCATATAGGTACTTTCACAGATTGAGGAGAGCAAGACATCATTGACATTGATTTTTAAGTCAATCAAATTGTGATACAGGCATGGGAATTGGTACACACACTCTTCAAACCCAACTATTTCTAAAAGTACTGCATGCTCTGCAAAATTCCAAGATGGCAGCCCCCAAAATCCAATATGTCCGTCCAAAAATGTGGTTTTTCATTCATAACTCGAAATACGAAGATTTTAAGCCCCATAAATGTATTGAACGTTAATATAAAGGTGGGCATTACGGACATTTTGATACCAAGCACATGTCTGTATGTACTACGGTTCTTGAGTTACAACATATAGGTAGTTATGAGGCACCATAAGGGTAACATTTTGGCATGTATCACTCATTTACTCAAAGATCCCTTTATCACCATGTCTACTATATTCAGGAAACGGACCTACATGGGTCTGCTATCATAAACCACTTCAAGTTTTTCAATTGATGAAACGGGTCGGGAGTTATTAAACCGAACGTGAATGCTGTTCCAGTGTTAAATTTGCTATGCACATTTTGCGAAGATAAGCCTAGCAGAATTGTCCTGTCTGCGCATCACACTGAGTCTGTGCTTCACAATAAGAGTATATGTAAAGTGGACGCACCAAGTGTAGCATGTGTCATAATGTCAGGGTATAATATGCTAATAAGTGCACTAGGCTAATACGTGCAATAGCATAATATACTGTATGTACAATAAGCTAATAGTCTAATATATACACTAGTGCCATAGGGTAATATGTGTAATAGTGCAATGTATGTGCATTAGGGTAATATGTGTAATAGTGCAATATTTGTGCATTAGGGTAGTAGTGTAATATATGCAATAGTGTAATAGTGTAATAGGGATAATGGTGTAATATATGTGCAATAGGCTAATAGTATATTATATACAGTAGTGGCATAATGTAATAGGATATTATGTGTAATAGTGTAATAAGTGCAATAGTCTAATAAGTGTAATAGTGTAATATTTGTGCATTAGGGTAATAGTGTAATAGTGCAATATATGTAATAGCGGTAGAGTGTAATAGGGTAATATATGTAATAGTGTAATAAGTACAATAGCTGATAAGTGTAATAGTGCAATATTTGTGCATTATGGTAATAGATGCAATAGTGTAATAGGGCTAATAGTGTAATAGTGTAATACATGTGCAATAGGCTAATATTATATTATATACAGTAGTGTAATAGGGTATTATGTGTAATAGTGTAATAATTGCACTATGCCACTATTGCATATATTACACTATTACCCTAATGCACAGATATCACACTATTACAGTTATAAGCCTATTGTACTTATTACACTATTACACAATTACACATATTACCCTATTGCACTATGACACCAGTGTAACACTATGGCACTATTGTATATAATACACTATTACCCTATTACCCTATTACACTATTACACAATTACGCTAATGCATATACTACACTATTACCCTAATGCACAAATATTGCAATATTACACTTATTAGCCTATTTTAATTTTTACTATTTTACAGTAATTACACTATTACACTATTATACATATTATCCCCTATTACACTATACCACTATTGCATATATTTCACTATTACCCTAATGCCCAAATATTACACTATTACATTTATTAGACTATTGCACTTACTACACTATTACACATAATACCCTATTACACTATGACACTACGGTATATAATATACTATTAGCCTATTGCACATATACGACACTATTGCACTTATTACACTATGCACTATTGCACTTATTACACTATGCACCTATTGCACCTATTACACTATTACACTATTGCATATATTACACTATTACCCTAATGCACAAATATTGCACTATTACACATATTACCCTAATGCACATATATTGCACTATTACACATATTACCCTAATGCACATATATTGCACTATTACACATATTACCCTATGACACTATTGCATATATTACACTATTACACTATTGGCCTATTGTACATATTATATTATGCTATTGCACGTATTAGCCTGGTGCACTTATGAGCATATTATACCCTGACATTATGACACATGCTACACTTGGTGCGTCCGCTTCACATATACTCTTATTGTGAAGCACAGACTCAGAGTGATGCACAGACAGGACAATTCTGCCAGGCTTATCTTCGCAAAATGTGCGCAGCAAATTTAACACTGGAACAGCATTCACGTTCAGTTTAATAACTCCCGACCCGTTTCATCAATTGAACAACTTGAAGTGGTTTATGATAGCAGACCCATGTAGGTCTGTTTCCTGAACATAGTAGACATGGTGATAAAGGGATCTTTGAGTAAATGAGTGAAACGTGCCAAAATGTTACCCTTATGGTGCCTCATAACTATCTGTATGCTGTAACTCAAGAACCGTAGTACATACAGACATGTGCTTGGTATCGAAATGTCCGTAATGCCCAACTTTATATTAACGTTCAATACATTTATGGGGCTTAAAATCTTCGTATTTCGAGTTATGAATGAAAAATCACATTTTTGGACGGACATATTGGATTTTGGGGGCTGCCATCTTGGAATTTTGCAGAGCATGCAGTACTTTTAGAAATAGTGGGGTTTGAAGACTGTGTGTACCAATTCCCGTGCCTGTATCACCATTTGATTGACTCAAAAATCAATGTCAATGATGTCTTGCTCTCCTCAATCTGTGAAAGTACCTATATGCTGTATCTCGAGAACCATAGGAGATACAGACATGTGCTTGGCACCAAATTGTCCGCAGTGGCCAACTTTGTATTAATGTTCAATACATTTATGGGGCGTAAAATCAATGCATTTCAAGTTATGAAGGAAAAACCACATTTCTGGGCAGACATCTTGGATTTCGGGGGGCGCCATCTTGGAATTCAAAATGCCTCCATATCCAAATATTTTTAGAATGTCTTTGGCTATACGTGTACCAATTTTCATGCTTTTATCACAAAGTGAACGATTCCTCTATTTTCTGGAGCTTGGGAGCTGTACTATAGGGAAGGCCCTCTGAGGATGTGGCGAGCATGCATTTTAAGAGCAATTTGAGAAAACATGGCGCCCCCTTCTTGGGTTTTATGGCGACCCGCAAACCTAGTTTGGTGCATTGTCGCCACCTACTGCCAGTCAGCTTTGTGGACTGCACACCAGTGATTATCCTTACCCTAAACATCACATCTTAATCAGACCAAAATGACTTTGAATTCAATGTTAAATTCTATCTATTCAATGAAGCTCCATAAAGATTGAGTTGATAAGTATAAGTAGGAAAAGACACAGTGTGATGGTCCAGCAGTGTGCCTTCCACACCACAACAACTGGTTTCTCATTTGTAGCCTACTGTAATGTCATATAGTATATACCTTGTTGAGAAAAATAGTTCATCTATAACTGACCACTACCACCCTCTCTGTTGCAGGTATCCTTTTCATTTCTGCTTATGCAATGCATGAAAAAGCAAGGCACAGTCGAGCTCACCCTGGAACCAGAAACATTTTTTACATAACCTAAGTGATCATCATAGGTGGCATATATTTGTTCAAATTGTCGATAAAAGCACCAGTTGGCAATATGTTGACTGCATTAGGAACAAATCTGGATATTGTTCTGTATAAAATCTTATTTAAAAAAAAAAAAAAAAATATATATATATATATATATATATATATATATATATATATATATATATATATATATATATATATATATATATATATATATATATATATATATATATTTTTTTTTTTTTTTTTTTTTTTTTTAATTGATCCTATGCATGTATATGCATGAAGTATACAACATGAACATCTGCTCTTTATGTCTACATTAACCTGGATATCAGCAACCAGACAATCAAAGTCACACCCACACACCATCATACTTGAACACTCAGGCACTATACTATAAATGTTAACTTCCATTTGAAAATGTTTAAAATCATATGGTGGTATTGCTATTTTGTGATATTGACTGCACACATTATCATCTTTACCTTTATTTCTTAATTTTGGCATCTGCCTTGAAACAAAATCTCGGACATCTTTGAGTTGCCCGGTTTCATAACTCTCAAAAGATTATTTGTGGCAAATATTCTGCCTTTATCACCATTTATACAAATTGCAACACCACCTTTTAGGCAACTAGCATGAACACAGCCACACACCTTCATATGCATAGCAATGTTTCAATCTACTACGACAAAATCTGTAACTCCTACTAGAGGGTGCTATAGGAAGATGGTGGCCTTTTTGAAAAACGCACCGAATTCCAAGCTAGCTTCCCTGCCCAAGAGTGTGGTTTTTGTTGTCCATTATCCAGCTTTGTACATCAATCAACATGTATGCAGTCCATGCTGCTTTTAACACAATATCCAAACAGAACTATGCCACCTCAATTTAGCTCTTTTGGGTCTGATTCTGGGTCAGAACATACCCTTTTTTAAGGTAAACCACGCCGATGCAATTCCTTGAGCTGCTTTGATGAAAATCAATCTTAATCATAGTAGTATCTTAAAATGTCACTGGCTCTGTAATCTACTAAGGTTATCTACAAACAGGGATCATCATTGTGGCTATTGTTCACAATGTTTCACCCAAATAAACTAAGTTAGTGGAAGTGATTTTTCTTGGTTAAATAAGTGTAAAAAGCTCTATATTGTACCACTCATTGCTAGTGTTCAATAATCTATCATTGATACCCGATTGACTTTCTGATTGTGCTCGTCTCATGCACTCACTGGAACCTACAGTAGTTTATACACACTGTTCATGTTCTGAAGAATGTCTGTAAGAAATAAATGATTGGAGTTTGCAGCGAGGTGTGCTGTCTGAAAGTTTTCAAGACAGTTTTCAATATAGTTCCTCTTCAAAAACTGTTCATTTTATTCGCCATGCCGCCAGCAGAGGTCAGCGCCAAATGAACTGTTGCTACTCCTGTAAAAATGTACAACATGGTAGAGACCTGTGTTCCACATATGATGAAATTGTCAATGGTTTAATTACCTGTGGTAAGGGTCTTCATAAACGTAGCAATAAAGTGCCCCACATCAAACCCGGGTGGAAAGAATGTATCTGAGCTACATTCTGCTGCTAGAGACGCCTTTAGATTATGGTCAGACTCTGGTCGGCCGAGGCGGGGGGCAATATTTGATCATAAGCAGGCCACTAATGCCAAATACAAATATGCTGGTACGCTTCATTAAGAACAATGAGGATGAAATGAGGGCTGACTCCCTTGCCAGGAAGTTGCGCAACAACAACTGCTATGATTTCTGGCAAGAGGTCAAGCTCTTAAATAACAGCAATATGTCTCTACCGTCCTCCATTGATGGGGTAAGCGGGCCAGGTAACATAGCAGATATGTGGGGAAAAAAACACTATCAGGAGCTATTTAACTGTGTTACGAGTTATGCCTATGTTATTGATAAGGTTGACTCCACTGAGCATCTGACTGTGAGGTCTGAGGAGGTGATTGTTCTCGTCATATGCTTAAACTGAAGGATTAACCAGAAAGGATTTATAACTCACTTTCAACACGTTGGCTGTGGCTTTCCTTATAATATAGCAATATATTTTCTTTTCATATTAAGCATCTTGCCATAGATGCGTCGCCTAGCTATTTCTTTTGTATAAGCACTGCGCATCATAACCCCTCCAACCCCCCCCCCCCCCCCCCCCCCCCCCCAATTATGTCCAGTTCCCCCAGAGTGTAACACAATCAATAACTTAATATCTAATCCCGTATAGCATTTTGGAAATGAAATAGCGCGGCATAAGGTTAATTAGTTATTATTCGCTGCACCTGTCTGGGTTAATAGGCTATAGACAGCAGTGTAACTGCACATGTAGCCTAAGTCCTGTCTTAAATGTTTATGCTGTGAGGGGGGCAATAACCACGATGTGTTTCGATGAAGAAAAAGCAGCCTTTTTTTTCCATCCGTCACATTTTGCTTCTGTGCGGGCGGGGCTGAGTGGAGCGGGGAGCGTGGCGCTGCAAAAATGGAACTGAGCAGAGAGCGGAGCGGGAGCGGCCTGGGAGGGCGTCCACATGAGCGGATTGCGAGTCCAAATACGTCCAAATACGCCGAGAGCGATGAGCAGGATTCTAGGCCGCTCTGCGCCGCTCACGTGCCCTGAACTGTACTAATCTGAGACCGCCGTGTCTATGTGGCTGCGCATTGTGCAATCCATCGGACCACAGTTGTGTATTCAGGCTACATTTAAAAAAACAAAAGAAGAAAAAAGGTCTCATGGGCATCTCCGTTAGTTTCCCAAATTGAGCATGGAATTGTGGACAAAAGCAAAATAAATCTTTAGTTTTGGGGTCTGTGGGGCTAAAATCTCATCAAATGGTGGTCCGCGGTTCAAATTCGGAATCAATAATGGGCCCTGGTGTCAAAAAGGTTGAAAACCCCTGTTCTATAGGCCTATAGGCTACAGTACATGCATTGTCATTGCTCTACTCACTATAGCACAGATAACATAGACAGTCAGTCCCTATGAGAGATATCTGATGAATATCTGAGTGAATTTTCTACTGATAATAACATATGCTCTTTTCCCTCCGTAGAGCAGAGACCCCATCTAATTACAGTCATGATGACATGATAAAAAATATATATATTTATGCTAATTGATGAACTGAGGACTCATCTGTCTGAAAGCTCAGAGAATGTGTCATTATCAACATATCCTGAAGGTGGCACTGTGGGACTTTTCTACTGAATAAAATGTCATGTTGTCCAATAGGTTACATGGCATGGGAATGCAAGTATGGGGAACTGCAGGGTTGCTCATGTCTCTCAATTATTTTGGAATGTCTTTGGCTATACATATAGCAAATTGAATGATTGTATCATGATTTTATGAACTGATTGATTAGTATGGTTGACTGCTGCACTAACATGCCAATTATGAAAATGTATGGATGTTAGTGAAAAAAAAAAAAAAAAAAAAAAACATTTGGAACAAAGTGAGTTGTCTGGTTCATATTTTCTTGTATAATCACCTCCACTTTGATTTTACATCCATGGTTTGCTGCTTCTGACTTACTGCAGTAATTATTTTGTACACATTTGAATGTCTTAATGCAGTGGTTTTCAACCTTTTTGACACCAGGGTCCACCATTTATTTAGCATTTGAGCCACCATTTGATGACATTTTAGCCCCGAAGACCTAAAACTAAATAATTATTTTGGTTTTGTTCACAATTCCAGGGTGGATTTTGCAAACCAAGTGTCAGACTTCCTAATTAAATAGTGCAGATTTAGATGATGAATATTTTAACTCTTGAGAGTGTAAAAATGAAACCAAATGGACCCACAAGGGTCGATTTGGTTCCATTTTTACACTCTCAAGAGTTACATCTGCTTAACCAACTTTCCATCATTTAGCCTGGGGACCACCTGGGACCTTCTCAGGGACCACTGGTGGTCCCCCGACCACCTGTTGAAAACCCCTGTCTTAATGGAATGAACAAGTTGGCCACTATGCATTCTTATAGTGTGTCCAAACACACTATAAGAACTTTTTTTTTTCCCAGATTTGCGGTAGGCCTCGTTGTATTTGAATTGTACTGTAATTCTCCAAGCTGTTATCAGTTTTGCAGCAGTGTGTAGGCCCTACTGACTGTAACTCTCATTTCTGTTAAAGGGGAATTCCACCCATTTTCATTTTTTTCCTGAGAGGATACAATGTGAACCAAATGGACCCTCTCAGTAAAAAGGAAAGAAAAATCATTAACATGGTGAAATACACCTTGATGATGTCATCAGATGTACAGTATTTCACCATGTTAATGATTTTTTTCAGACCTCCATTTTTAGGAACTTTTTAATCATGTCCACACAACATCTCTAAGGTATATTAATGACATATTAAAATGTTGAAAATGGGTGGAGTTCCCCATTAAGAAAAAAAAAAAAAAAAACATCATTAATTATTAATGAATGAATGAATTAATGCATGCATACACTCTCAGGAAAACATGGAAATGTCCCTCTTTTGTCCCTCTTTCAGGCTGCAACAGCCCTCACGAGAGCTCAGTTTTCTGACCCCTCAATGTCGCAACTTTTCGGCTGGTCCGAGTATTATTTGGGCCGAGCCTTCATGTATTACTTTGCATGCATCCAATAGCCATTAGCTGCAGCTGTGTTGTTTGCGTCGTCGTAGGACATTCCATGTCCTGCATCCAGGGCTGGACTGGGAGAAAAAATCGTCCTGGTCGTTTTTTTGCGTGAATTAGACACATACCGGACCACCACAACCAACGTGCAGATAACAGAAATTCTGACACACTCTCCGTGGATGGACACACAAACAAACAACCCTTATATAGTACCACTTTTGCGGAACATCATTCCCCCTTCTGGACTCTGGAGCCTTGAGTAAAAAAAGATGCACAATCCACACTCAACCCCTTTAAAATGTCTTATCCTACACTACTCACACTGCGTAATGCACATCATGGCACTGGGTGAATCACAGCAGATCAACACTGGATAGACCTATTACAAACCTGGACATCAAAAGCAGAGGACAGTGGCATACATTTTGAAGGGCAGGTGCTCAAGTAAAAAGAAAAGGATATCTTGAGTGGTAATCGTTGAGGGGATTCCAGGTGATCCCCCCTAAATAATATTGAGATGTTAACCAAATGCACCATCATAGATCTTTAACTCAAGACTTGTAAATTGTAAGGGTCATTGTTTTCATTTTACGTACAAGGGACCTAATTCAAGGAAGAAAAATATGCACGTTCAACGATAGAGGGTTAAAGTGCCCGTAATCAGTCTCCGCTCTAACCGACAGAGGAATACAGAGAACTCGGCAGAGGCTGAGCGTATATACTTCTGTAGGTAGCGTACGTCAGGTGCCCGTGCATTCCCAGAGGAATTCCAGCGTGTGAGAATGATCGCAAATGACACGACCATCCCATTTCATTCTTCTAATCAAATAATGGTTTAACAATACATTATGGTGCTTGATACAAAAAGCCTCTGCTCTGGACAATCCAGGAAGGTGCCTAAGCTAATAGAAACTATAAAGCCTCCTGTGATTGATTGATTTATTGATTGATTGATATGAAATCTTCCTTTTTCTTCAAGACATTTAGGCCTAGATTTTCGTCACCTCTAAACCCCTTATCCCCAACGTCTTTGCCTTTTTTAAACTATTTAAACAAAAGAGCATTTTTCAATAGTTCAAATGGCCAGTCTTTCGGGGAAAAGTGAGGTCAAGTAGCAGCCTGACCAGTTTGAATATTGTGAGGTCTGCATTAGCCTAGTTTTCAGGTTTCCTATAAAGTATACTGTATTTAAAATAGAAACTATTACTCTTGCATAAAAACAGGTCGGAAATCGTCTTTGAAATGGACAAACTTGTCTACCGATGATGTTAATCGTATGCAACTGGGTTGGATGCCATGTTTGTCCCAATACACACTCGCCTCCACGATGTCGTACAGTTAGGTTAGATCTAGACATAGTTTTACTGAGGTTATTTTTTATGAATAAGCTTGCCGTTAATGGCATAGTTCAGATTTTTGGACTTAAGGGGGAATCCCACCCATTTTCATTTTTTTTTTTGTGAGAGTGTACAAATGTGAACCAATTGAACCCTGGCGGGTCCATTTGGTTCCATCTGTACACACTAAGAAAAAAAGGTGGGGGCGCTGATATGCAGGATATTTTATAGTAGAGTCATTATAATACTGATGCTAGATAAAAACCAGGCTTGTTTAAATTCTATGTCAAAATCAAACAAGCAATTTAGATTAAAGCTCCTGCGGTATATGATATGAAAGACAGATTGTTCAAACTAGATAATTTTTGGGGATTAAAAACACGCAGGGGAGCACCAAACACACACGCACGCACGCACGCATGCGCACACACACACACACACACACACACACACACACACACACACACACACACACACACACACACACACACACACACACACACGTACTTGTGTGTGTGCCCCCACAGTTCCCACGACGTCCATCGTGGGGACAGGTGTATTAAAGGTGTGTTGTACTTTCTATCGATTTAAATGATAATCCTGGTGGAGACCATGGAGACTTCTTTAAAATCTTACAAGGCATATCAGCAATCCATTTTCTATCGAGTTCAATGAAAATTCTTGTGGGTAGTCCGTTTTGGGTCCCCACAGTTGCCATAGTAAAATGTTGACAATTTGTGGAATTCCCCTTTAAAGCAGCCACATGTTAAAAGTTAGTCAATCCGCAAAAACTAGCGCCTATTTCTACCACAGGGGTTTTCAACAGGTGGTCCTGGGACCACCAGTGGTCCCTGAGAAGATTCCAGGTGGTCCGCAGCTAAATGGAAAGTTGGTCAACCGATGTAATTTTTTGAGAGCGTAAAAATGTTTACACTCTCAAGATATTCATCATCATTCATCATATTCATGTAAATTACCCCATGTCTACACAACTAGAGAATGTAGAAGAGTGGGTTTTATGTATATTTGACTGTTTTGTCTGGAATTGTGGACAAAAAAAAATGCTGAATAAATAGTGAGACCTGGTATGAAAAAGGTTGAAAGCCCTGAGTCTACCATACTGTGCCGTGTTCGTTCAACTTTTGACCGCCTCTGTCTCTCACACTCAACTATGTGTTGTCGGGTCCTGCTGTTTTGGAGTAGTGTTAACTTACAAACAATTTAAGTTCAAAGGTCCACACAGAAACGGTGGGACGCGGACAAAAGCAACAGGCAAAATTAACATTGCAATGTTTGCAAGTGAAGGCTTAGGGCCGCAAATAAAACATGGCATATTTGCATTATATAGGGTGAGTGGGGTAGAGAAGGAGAGAGTGCAAATAAAGAGCAGCAGGCTGAGTTCTCTCCACAACAGCAAGAATGTCCTCAGTGTGTCATTATGTTGTCCATGTCGATGCATGCTTGGTATTGTAAGTATATGTTGGAACGCAATCTGTTACACAGACCTCTGCCTGCTGGGGTCCTGCTCTCTCCCTCTCTCTCTGTGTTCTCTAAATACACAACAGACAGCTTCGCCTTGAAATAGTATTGTTCTCTCTCTCCAACGAGCCAGTTATAGGCAGTTATAGGGTGACCAGATGTTGCTCTTTGCGTGGGACGGACACAGTGTTGGCAACTTGGCGCATTTGTCACTATATTTAGCTTTTTTTTCCAGAACCCCCTAGCGCAGGGGTTTTCAACAGGTGGTCCGTGGACCACCAGTGGTCCTTGAGAGGATCCCAGGTGGTGGTGAGGATCCCAGGTGGTGTAAAAATGAAACCAAATGGACCCTTGCGGGTCCATTTGGTTTCATTTTCACACTCTCAAGAGTTAAAATATTCTTCATCTGAATTAGCACCACTTAATTAAGAAGTTTACACTGTTTTGTTTCACAGATACAGCCTGGAATTTTGGACAAAACCAAAAGAATTCTTTAGTTTTAGGTATTTAGGGTGAAAATGTAATCAAATGGTGGTCCGTGGCTCAAATGCTGAAAAAATGGTGGTCCCTGGAATCAAAAAGGTTGAAAACCCCTGCCCTAGCGGATAATCTAGTGCTTGTTGCTGCTGAGTTGGGACGAAATTGGTTGACGGGCGCCAGAGAGTCCTCCTTCCTTCCTAGAAAGGACAGCCGGTCCCCGATGGATCTGTAACTCTTGAGATCGCAAAATGAAACCACCAAATGGACATTTGGTGGGCCCTTTAGTGGGCCCCGGTATGAAATTGGTTGAAAACCACGGCTCTAGTGAATTTTGGAAGTGCCACTAGTGCATTTTGGATTTGGGCATGCAGTTGACAACACGCAGTCGACTTGCAACACTTCTGTCCCTTAAAATGAACAGTTTGGGTCTGGTCTGATGGTCACCCTATAGCACCGGTCCAAGCAGTTATTTTATGTTAGCGTTCTCTGCCCCAGAAGGGGCATTACGACTGTAAAAATGCCCCAGACATGCTATAATCAACTATGTTGGAGGCAAAGCCACAAGCATAAATACATCGGCCACTATAGGAACCTATAGTGAGATCTGTGAGATTTATTTTTGTTTCGTTTTGTTTTAATCGTTCTGAGAAGAAGAAAATTGTACAATCGCTGTCTGTTCCTTGATGTACAGCATGGGTTTTCAATATGTGGTCCGGGGACCACCAGTGGTCCCTGAGAGGATTCCAGGTGGTCCGCATGCAGCTAAATGATGGACAGTTGGTAACCAAATGGACCCTTGTACATCTGTAACTCATGAGATTGTATAATGAAACCAAATGGACCCTCATGGGTCCATTTGGTTTCATTTTACACTCCCAAGTGATACATTACATTTAAACATCTGAATTACTTAATTTTCAAGAATCTACACAATTAGAAAATGTAGAAGAATTGTTATTTTCACCAACATTTTTGCCATTTTATCTCTCCTAAATTGTAGACAAATCCTTTCTTTTGGGTCCGAGAGATTAAACTCAACATCAAAATGCAGAATACATAATGGGCCTTGGTATGAAAAAGGTTGAAAACCACGGCTATACTCCAGTTTTTTTGTTTTGTTTTTGGGGACTCACTTCCATTTTGCATTGTCTGGTTTTGCATATCATTAAGTGGCATTGATTTCAACACACACACACACACACACACACACACACACACACACACACACACACACACACACACACACACACACACACACACACACACACACACTGAGAGACACACACCAATAGATCTGCATTAGGTTGCAGCCATGGATTCTACAACATTTACTTTACTTCCTAAATCCAACAACATGGTATACAGCAGGGTGGGCAATTATTTTTCCCAAGGGGTCAAATGAGATACATAAAATATTGTGGAGGGACAAGACTAAAGGCTGAACTAAAGTCTGCGTAATATTCATTTAATTTCAAGACGAAAGTAAGAGTATGACCAAACTTTTTCATACCAGGGCCCTGTATTTATTCACTATTTGAGCCACAGAGGACCACGGTTTGATGACATTTTATCCACACAGACTAGACCAAAATAAAGATTTCTTTTGTTTTTGTTCACAATACCAGGCTGGATTTGGGAAATAAAACAGGCAAACCTAGATCAAAAATGACCATTCTTTTACATTATCTGATTGTGTGGATTTTAGGTAGGCCTAATTCAGATTTCAGATGATGAATATTTTAACTCTTGAGAGTGTAAACAAGGAACCAAATGGACCCGCAAGGGTCCATTTGGTTTTATGTTTACGCTCTCAAAGAGTTACATCTGGTTAGCCAACTTTCCATATTTAAGTGGAACTCTCTCAAGGACCACTGGTGGTCCCCGGGCCGGTCAGAGTCAGCCAAAGGGCCGCATTTGGCCCCCGGGCCGCATAATGCCCAGATATGGTATACAGCCTATTGTTTGGTTTTAACAGGCTAATTGTAATAAATTGGCCAACATGTCCTCCCACATCTTTGGGTGAAGCTGCAGTCAGAACAGTTCCATTCCTCGCAGTGCATTTCTTGCAGCAGCATTCCTATGGCGGCGCAGTGCGAGCAGAGAGGGTGGTGGTGGTGGGGGGCCGTCACCACCAAGCCCCCCTATTACCACTAAACGCCACTGTCTCCTCTTTAATTAGCCATTCATGAAGAGAAGATCTACAATACGCTGACACTTTTACAGGGCCAGATGGGGCTCTCAGATGGTGTACCTACGGCGTGCGAGTCAGTGTGTGTTTGTGTGTGTGTGTGTGTGTGTGTGTGTGTGTGTGTGTGTGTGTGTGTGTGTGTGTGTGTGTGTGTGTGTGTGTGTGTGTGTGTGTGCGTGTGTGTGTGTGTGTGCGTGTGTGTGTGCGTGTGTGTGTGTGTGTGTGTGTGTGTGTGTGTGCACGCTGGCCAGGGGTGGATGTAACATTTCCCAATGGGGGGGGGGGGGGGCATGAGAAAATGGTATGGGGGCGGCTTCATTGCCCGTGGCGCGAAGCCACGGGCAATGCATAAAGCTAAAGGTCTGACTCTGAGAGTTTTCTGTTTTCAGTGATGAAATGCTGTTGGTTTAGTGGTGCCACAGCTGTAGTTAGTTAGTAGCAGTAGTAGTGTTTCAGATCATTTTAAAAAGAAGCACTTTAATTTGAAATAACTTGGGTTGTTTTGCATGCCATCGTGTTTGGTGGGGCAGACTGAGTATATAGGGGGGCACTGCCCCCCCCCATGCCCATGCCTAGATCCCCTGACGCTGGCTTGTTTTGGAGCCCCGGCACCAGAATAGATCACACACACACACACACACACACACGCGCACACACACACACACGCACGCATGCACACACATGCACACACACACACACACACATGCACATTCTTGTTTTAAAAAATGCACACATTTAGGATTCACAGTGTTTATTGTCCGTTTGTATTGGTGGAAAAATCATTGACAACGACGGTTGTGTTTCACCATGTTAACGTTTTTTTTTTTTTTTTTTTTTTTTTTTTTCAGACCTCCATTTCTAGCAAACACAGAATGGGGGTAACTTCTTTTATCATGTCCGCACACAATCTCTAAGGTGTATTAATGGCATAGTAAAATGTTGATAACGGGTGGAATTCCCCTTTAATGTTTTTTGTTATGGTTCCAGTTTTCCCTTACGCCAATGGTTTTCAACCGGTGGTCCGGGGACCACCAGTGGTCCTTGAGAGGGTTCCAGTTGATAACCAGATGTAACTCTTTGAGAGCGTAAAAATGAAACCAAATGGAAGCCTGGAATTGTGGGCAAAAGCAAAAGGAATCTTTAGGTTTGGGGTCTATGGGGCTAAAATTGTGAACCCAGGTCAGACCTGGCCACTCCCACGTCCCCTTCAACTCAGCAGTCTCCTACACTCACCTGTTTCCAACTGCCTCATCAGCTCACCTGTGAACACTTACCTTCCTACCTGCTCACTATAAAACTGGACTCCTTGCATTCAACATTGTCAGATCTTACTACTATGTGCGGTTGTGCTACTTGAAGTCATGATTTTGGTATCTTCAGCCTTGGAACCTGCCTTGAAGCCCTTGGTAATGAACTTTGTATTTGGACAGCTCATGTACTGCTTGCTTTGTAGGAAGTTGTAAGCTTGCCTTTTTTCACCTTTATTATTAAACCTTTTTGATTGCACACTGCTTGTTGGTTGTTTCTCTGCATTTGGGTTCAGATTCGTTTGCCAACCGTAACAAAAATGTCCTAAAATGGAGGTCCGTGGCTCAAATGTTGGAGAAATCGTGGGCCCTGGTGCCAAAAAACGTTGTAAACCACTGCCTCTCTCTCTCTCTCTCTCTCTCTCTTCTCTCTCTCTCTCTCTCTCTCTCTCCCTCCCTCCCCCTCCCTCTCAGACAGAGGGGGTTCCAGGGTCCTGTGGTGTTTATGTTGGGTTGCGTCCACCACCCTGACAGGAGACCTCTCGGCAGGCTGCTCCGCTGGACCTGGAGAAAAAAACAGAGGTGTTTATTTCATTGTTTGTATAGAACTGTGGACATGGCACGCTGCTTTGTAGAGTTCCACTCATAAAAGTACACACACCCAGGGGCGGATTGGCCATCTGGAGTACAGGGAGTTTTCCCGGTGGCCTGCGCCACCTAGTGGCCTGGACAAGATCCAAAATGCACTAGTGGCACTTCCAAAATGCACTAGAATGCGCTAGATGCTCGCCTGGAACATACAGATCAAAATGACCATTAATCTTCTACATTCTCTAGTTGTGTAGGCTAAGTTGGGCTAATTCACATGATGAATATTTTAACTCTTGAGGGTGTAAAAATGAAACCAAATGGACCCGCAGGGTCATTTGGTTTCATTTTTACGCTCTCAAAGAGTTACATCTGGTTAACCAGCTGCTACCCTCAGGGTGGCCTGGCAAAGGCAAAATTGTCCCGGTGGGAAAATATGTGCCAATCCGCCCCTGCACACACACCCACCACCCACCCACACACCACACACACACACACACACACACACACACACACACACACACACACACACACACACACACACACTGCTATCTCGCTTAGTGCATATTGTACGGACTGCTATCCACACACTGTGGAGTCGTACTTTTCGTTCAATGTTGTAAGCAAGGTGTCTGAAAAGTAAGAGATATGATAGAGCAGTGGTTTTTAACCTTTTTCATACCAGGGCCCAATACTTATTCTGCGTTTTAGCCGCAAAGGACCACCATTTGATGTTGAGTTTACTCTCTTAGACCCAAAACTAAAGATTCACTAGTAGTATGAACTCACCATTGTTGGGGTTTTGAAAGTTTGCTGGAAGGTTCCATTTGGTTCCAACTGTCCATCATTTAGCTAGGGACCACCTGGAATCCTTTCAGGGACCACTGGTGGAGGGGAACGCCCCCTTATTTGGGCTAAGACACCGTTTACATGTTAACGTTTTAAACACCTTTTGCATCATCACAGGGTGCAACACAAACCATAGATCTGTCACGGCTTGCTGACCCACCGTGGACTTTATACGTCATATTCCAGCTACCACTGCTGTGTGTGTTTTTACCGTTCATACGTACTGAAATATTTATTACGACGTGACTCTGCAATAGTCAAGAGAGGGTGTGTGTCTGTGTGTGTGTGTGTGTGTGTGTGTGTGTGTGTGTGTGTGTGTGTGTGTGTGTGTGTGTGTGTGTGTGTGTGTGTGTGTGTGTGTGTGTGTGTGTGTTGTGTGCACACCACGGAGCAAATCTAGACCAGAAACGGTCTCCGGACTGTGGCTAAATGATCCAAAGTTGTTTAACCAGATGTAAAACAACTTTTTACGCTCTCTTTGAGAGCGTGAAAATGAAACCACATTGACCCTCGCGGGTCCATGTGGTTTCGTGTTTACACTCTCAAGAGTTAAAATTCATCATGTGAATTATCCCAAGTCTACAAAACTAGATAATGTAGTAGATTAATGGTCATTTTGATCTGTATGTTTGACTGCTTGTTTCTCCAAATCCAGCCTGCATGGAATTGTGGACAAATGTTTAGTTTTGGGGTCTGTAGGGCTAAAATGTCAGCAAATGCTGGTCCATGGCTCAAATTCTGAATAAATAGTGGGCTCTGGTATGGAAAAGGTTGAAAACCACTGATGCATGTATGCACCTAGAAAATCCATTTGCAACTTTATAAAATCCATTTGGAGACCAGTGACGTTTCAAAGCAATTTGGAGCCCCAGGCAGCATTTCCGATGGATGGATGGATGGATGGATGGATGGATGGATGGATGGATGGATGGATGGATGGATGGATGGACGGACGGACACAGCCTCCAGTGAGTCCGGCCTCACTCCTAGTACTGAGCCAGCCTTCTTCACCAGCTTGTTCAGCCGCTT
Organism: Benthosema pterotum; assembly: GCA_039105355.1. Classification (NCBI taxonomy): domain Eukaryota; kingdom Metazoa; phylum Chordata; class Actinopteri; order Myctophiformes; family Myctophidae; genus Benthosema; species Benthosema pterotum. Next base: position 52,631,885 of record CM076974.1, read on the forward strand.
AGCATCCTTGTCCATCACACTGCCATGCCCCCAGCACACTGCAGCGTAGAACAGGACACTTGCCACGGCCGACTGGTAGAACATGCACAGCATTCTGCTGCACATCTCAAATGATCTGAGCCTCCTCAGAAAGTAGGTCGAGCATATCCTTGACTTGTGGTCTGAGTTTGTAGAGAAGCAGCCGCTCCATGGTCTTCATAATGTGTGATGTGAGGGCCACCGGCCTGTAGTCATTCGGCTCACCCGGCCGCCCTACCTTGGGTACCGGGGCAAGACACGAAGTTTTCCACCGGACCGGAACCCTCCCCTTTAAGAGGCTCAGGTTGTAGATCTTGTGAAGCGGCTCCGCCAGTTGGGCTGCACACACCTTGAGCACTCTCGGGCACACACCATCGGGTCCTGCTGCTTTCCCTGGTCGCAGCTTCCCCAACTCCTTCCTGACCTCCTTCCACTGTAATAGACGCTGGGCGTGGTGGAGGTGTGGGGGAGGTTGCAGCTACAGTGATGGAGTTGCTGCGCTGCGGTGGAGATGGAGGGGTAGAGGCCACTGCAGGTGAGATAGACGGATGTGAGGACTGGTCCGTGCCTGGTGGTATCTGGCTGGCATTAGCTGATGTGTCGAACCTATTATAAAATTGGTTGAACTCATCAGCCTTGTCCACACCCCCCTCAATCGCCTGGCTGTTCTTAGCTTGATAGCCAGTGATGGTCCTAATCCCCCTCCACACCTCTCTGGTGTTGTTGTCCTGCCGCTTCCTCTTCACCTTCCTCTTGTACGCCAGCTTTGCCTGCCTTATCGTCCCTTTCAGCTCCCGCTGCACTCGTCTGAGCTTCTCCTGGTCTCCATCCCTGAAGGCCTCCTTCTTCTGATTCAGAAGTGCCTTGATGTCACTGGTGATCCAGGGTTTGTTATTGGGGAAGCACCGTACAGTCCTTGCTGGTACAACAATGTCCCTGCAGAAATTGATGTAATCCAATGTACAGTCCACCATCCCATCAATGTCATTATTGTGAGACTCCAGTAGTACATTCCACTCTGTACACTCGAAACAGGCCCTCAGAGACTCCCCGGCCTCTGGTGTCCATCTCCTGAATGAGCGAGTGGTGACAGCAGCCTCACAGCACAGGGTTTGTAGTGGGGCTGAAGAAAGACCAAATTATGATCCGATCTGCCCAGGGGTGGCAGCGCCATAGCACTACTGTATATGCACCCTTAACATCGGCATACATCAGATCAAGTGTCTTGTCTTTTCTTGTGGGACAATCCACATACTGTGTGAAGCCAGATAAGTGAGAGGACAATGTCACATGATTGAAGTCCCCCGAGATCTGTATCCTGGCAACGGTCTCATGAATGACGTCACACGCGACAGCAGCTACTGCACGTGGATGGATGTAAACAACAATGGCGATGATGTGAAACTCTCTCGGCAAATAATACGGCCGTAGACCCACTGCCAGCAGTTCAATATCCTGACACCAGATCTTTTCTTTCACCGATACATGACCGGGATTACACCATCGATTGTTCACGAACAATCGAGCGTCTCTATCCGCTCGCGCCGCGGTGAAGCCGGGTAGATCCAAGCAGG
>CM076974.1:52635484-52704086 GCA_039105355.1 Benthosema pterotum
GGATGGGATTGGATGGGATAGGGGGGGGAAAGGGGTGGGGGGGGAGATGTTGGTGGGGGTATAAGGTAATAGGGATGGTATGGAAGGGGGGGGGGGGGGTGTAGGAAGGAAGGGATTGATGTAGTAAAGGGGGAGTGGAAATGAATTGGAGAATGGGGATGGGATGGGATAGGGGGGGGAAAGGGGTGGGGGGGAGATGTTGGTGGGGTATAAGGTAATAGGATGGTATGGAAGGGGGGGGGGTGGGGGTGTAGGAAGGAAGGGATTGATGTAGTAAAGGGAGTGGAAATGAATTGGAGAATGGGGGATGGGATGGGATAGGGGGGGGAAAGGGGTGGGGGGGGGAGATGGTTGGGGGTATAAGGTAATAGGGATGGTATGGAAGGGGGGGGGTGGGGGTGTAGGAAGGAAGGGATTGATGTAGTAAAGGGGAGTGGAAATGAATTGGAGAATGGGGGATGGGATGGGATAGGGGGGGGAAAGGGTGGGGGGGAGATGGTTGGTGGGGTATAAGGTAATAGGGATGGTATGGAAGGGGGGGGGTGGGGGGGGTAGGAAGGAAGGGATTGATGTAGTAAAGGGGGAGTGGAAATGAATTGGAGAATGGGGGATGGGATGGGATAGGGGGGGGAAAGGGGTGGGGGGGGAGATGGTTGGTGGGGTATAAGGTAATAGGGATGGTATGGAAGGGGGGGGGGGTGGGTGAGAAGGAAGGGATTGATGTAGTAAAGGGGAGTGGAAATGAATTGGAGAATGGGGATGGGATGGGATAGGGGGGGGAAAGTTGTTGGGGGGGAGAATTGGTTGGATACCTTATACTGGCATTACATGCCTTGGTGGTGTAGTGGTGAGACTGCCTGCCTTTCAAGCAACGACCCGGGTTCGATTCCCAGCCAAGTCGCCATGTGTCATTGCATTGCACTTTTGTTTCCCTTGTATGTTGTTGCTCAGGAATTAGTTGGACACCTTACCACTGGCATTACATGCCTTGGTGGTGTAGTGGTGAGACTGCCTGCCTTTCAAGCAGACGACCCGGTTTCGATTCCCAGCCAAGTCGCCATGTGTCATTGCATTGCACTTTTGTTTCCCTTGTATGTTGTTGCTCAGGAATTAGTTGGACACCTTACCACTGGCATTACATGCCTTGGTGGTGTAGTGGTGAGACTGCCTGCCTTTCAAGCAGACGACCCGGTTTCGATTCCCAGCCAAGTCGCCATGTGTCATTGCATTGCACTTTTGTTTCCCTTGTATGTTGTTGCTCAGGAATTAGTTGGACACCTTACCACTGGCATTACATGCCTTGGTGGTGTAGTGGTGAGACTGCCTGCCTTTCAAGCAGACGACCCGGTTTCGATTCCCAGCCAAGTCGCCATGTGTCATTGCATTGCACTTTTGTTTCCCTTGTATGTTGTTGCTCAGGAATTAGTTGGACACCTTACCACTGGCATTACATGCCTTGGTGGTGTAGTGGTGAGACTGCCTGCCTTTCAAGCAGACGACCCGGGTTCGATTCCCAGCCAAGTCGCCATGTGTCATTGCATTGCACTTTTGTTTCCCTTGTATGTTGTTGCTCAGGAATTAGTTGGACACCTTACCACTGGCATTACATGCCTTGGTGGTGTAGTGGTGAGACTGCCTGCCTTTCAAGCAGACGACCCGGTTCGATTCCCAGCCAAGTCGCCATGTGTCATTGCATTGCACTTTTGTTTCCCTTGTATGTTGTTGCTCAGGAATTAGTTGGACACCTTACCACTGGCATTACATGCCTTGGTGGTGTAGTGGTGAGACTGCCTGCCTTTCAAGCAGACGACCCGGGTTCGATTCCCAGCCAAGTCGCCATGTGTCATTGCATTGCACTTTTGTTTCCCTTGTATGTTGTTGCTCAGGAATTAGTTGGACACCTTACCACTGGCATTACATGCCTTGGTGGTGTAGTGGTGAGACTGCCTGCCTTTCAAGCAGACGACCCGGTTCGATTCCCAGCCAAGTCGCCATGTGTCATTGCATTGCACTTTTGTTTCCCTTGTATGTTGTTGCTCAGGAATTAGTTGGACACCTTACCACTGGCATTACATGCCTTGGTGGTGTAGTGGTGAGACTGCCTGCCTTTCAAGCAGACGACCCGGGTTCGATTCCCAGCCAAGTCGCCATGTGTCATTGCATTGCACTTTTGTTTCCCTTGTATGTTGTTGCTCAGGAATTAGTTGGACACCTTACCACTGGCATTACATGCCTTGGTGGTGTAGTGGTGAGACTGCCTGCCTTTCAAGCAGACGACCCGGTTCGATTCCCAGCCAAGTCGCCATGTGTCATTGCATTGCACTTTTGTTTCCCTTGTATGTTGTTGCTCAGGAATTAGTTGGACACCTTACCACTGGCATTACATGCCTTGGTGGTGTAGTGGTGAGACTGCCTGCCTTTCAAGCAGACGACCCGGGTTCGATTCCCAGCCAAGTCGCCATGTGTCATTGCATTGCACTTTTGTTTCCCTTGTATGTTGTTGCTCAGGAATTAGTTGGACACCTTACCACTGGCATTACATGCCTTGGTGGTGTAGTGGTGAGACTGCCTGCCTTTCAAGCAGACGACCCGGTTCGATTCCCAGCCAAGTCGCCATGTGTCATTGCATTGCACTTTTGTTTCCCTTGTATGTTGTTGCTCAGGAATTAGTTGGACACCTTACCACTGGCATTACATGCCTTGGTGGTGTAGTGGTGAGACTGCCTGCCTTTCAAGCAGACGACCCGGGTTCGATTCCCAGCCAAGTCGCCATGTGTCATTGCATTGCACTTTTGTTTCCCTTGTATGTTGTTGCTCAGGAATTAGTTGGACACCTTACCACTGGCATTACATGCCTTGGTGGTGTAGTGGTGAGACTGCCTGCCTTTCAAGCAGACGACCCGGGTTCGATTCCCAGCCAAGTCGCCATGTGTCATTGCATTGCACTTTTGTTTCCCTTGTATGTTGTTGCTCAGGAATTAGTTGGACACCTTACCACTGGCATTACATGCCTTGGTGGTGTAGTGGTGAGACTGCCTGCCTTTCAAGCAGACGACCCGGGTTCGATTCCCAGCCAAGTCGCCATGTGTCATTGCATTGCACTTTTGTTTCCCTTGTATGTTGTTGCTCAGGAATTAGTTGGACACCTTACCACTGGCATTACATGCCTTGGTGGTGTAGTGGTGAGACTGCCTGCCTTTCAAGCAGACGACCCGGTTCGATTCCCAGCCAAGTCGCCATGTGTCATTGCATTGCACTTTTGTTTCCCTTGTATGTTGTTGCTCAGGAATTAGTTGGACACCTTACCACTGGCATTACATGCCTTGGTGGTGTAGTGGTGAGACTGCCTGCCTTTCAAGCAGACGACCCGGGTTCGATTCCCAGCCAAGTCGCCATGTGTCATTGCATTGCACTTTTGTTTCCCTTGTATGTTGTTGCTCAGGAATTAGTTGGACACCTTACCACTGGCATTACATGCCTTGGTGGTGTAGTGGTGAGACTGCCTGCCTTTCAAGCAGACGACCCGGGTTCGATTCCCAGCCAAGTCGCCATGTGTCATTGCATTGCACTTTTGTTTCCCTTGTATGTTGTTGCTCAGGAATTAGTTGGACACCTTACCACTGGCATTACATGCCTTGGTGGTGTAGTGGTGAGACTGCCTGCCTTTCAAGCAGACGACCCGGGTTCGATTCCCAGCCAAGTCGCCATGTGTCATTGCATTGCACTTTTGTTTCCCTTGTATGTTGTTGCTCAGGAATTAGTTGGACACCTTACCACTGGCATTACATGCCTTGGTGGTGTAGTGGTGAGACTGCCTGCCTTTCAAGCAGACGACCCGGGTTCGATTCCCAGCCAAGTCGCCATGTGTCATTGCATTGCACTTTTGTTTCCCTTGTATGTTGTTGCTCAGGAATTAGTTGGACACCTTACCACTGGCATTACATGCCTTGGTGGTGTAGTGGTGAGACTGCCTGCCTTTCAAGCAGACGACCCGGGTTCGATTCCCAGCCAAGTCGCCATGTGTCATTGCATTGCACTTTTGTTTCCCTTGTATGTTGTTGCTCAGGAATTAGTTGGACACCTTACCACTGGCATTACATGCCTTGGTGGTGTAGTGGTGAGACTGCCTGCCTTTCAAGCAGACGACCCGGGTTCGATTCCCAGCCAAGTCGCCATGTGTCATTGCATTGCACTTTTGTTTCCCTTGTATGTTGTTGCTCAGGAATTAGTTGGACACCTTACCACTGGCATTACATGCCTTGGTGGTGTAGTGGTGAGACTGCCTGCCTTTCAAGCAGACGACCCGGGTTCGATTCCCAGCCAAGTCGCCATGTGTCATTGCATTGCACTTTTGTTTCCCTTGTATGTTGTTGCTCAGGAATTAGTTGGACACCTTACCACTGGCATTACATGCCTTGGTGGTGTAGTGGTGAGACTGCCTGCCTTTCAAGCAGACGACCCGGGTTCGATTCCCAGCCAAGTCGCCATGTGTCATTGCATTGCACTTTTGTTTCCCTTGTATGTTGTTGCTCAGGAATTAGTTGGACACCTTACCACTGGCATTACATGCCTTGGTGGTGTAGTGGTGAGACTGCCTGCCTTTCAAGCAGACGACCCGGGTTCGATTCCCAGCCAAGTCGCCATGTGTCATTGCATTGCACTTTTGTTTCCCTTGTATGTTGTTGCTCAGGAATTAGTTGGACACCTTACCACTGGCATTACATGCCTTGGTGGTGTAGTGGTGAGACTGCCTGCCTTTCAAGCAGACGACCCGGGTTCGATTCCCAGCCAAGTCGCCATGTGTCATTGCATTGCACTTTTGTTTCCCTTGTATGTTGTTGCTCAGGAATTAGTTGGACACCTTACCACTGGCATTACATGCCTTGGTGGTGTAGTGGTGAGACTGCCTGCCTTTCAAGCAGACGACCCGGGTTCGATTCCCAGCCAAGTCGCCATGTGTCATTGCATTGCACTTTTGTTTCCCTTGTATGTTGTTGCTCAGGAATTAGTTGGACACCTTACCACTGGCATTACATGCCTTGGTGGTGTAGTGGTGAGACTGCCTGCCTTTCAAGCAGACGACCCGGGTTCGATTCCCAGCCAAGTCGCCATGTGTCATTGCATTGCACTTTTGTTTCCCTTGTATGTTGTTGCTCAGGAATTAGTTGGACACCTTACCACTGGCATTACATGCCTTGGTGGTGTAGTGGTGAGACTGCCTGCCTTTCAAGCAGACGACCCGGGTTCGATTCCCAGCCAAGTCGCCATGTGTCATTGCATTGCACTTTTGTTTCCCTTGTATGTTGTTGCTCAGGAATTAGTTGGACACCTTACCACTGGCATTACATGCCTTGGTGGTGTAGTGGTGAGACTGCCTGCCTTTCAAGCAGACGACCCGGGTTCGATTCCCAGCCAAGTCGCCATGTGTCATTGCATTGCACTTTTGTTTCCCTTGTATGTTGTTGCTCAGGAATTAGTTGGACACCTTACCACTGGCATTACATGCCTTGGTGGTGTAGTGGTGAGACTGCCTGCCTTTCAAGCAGACGACCCGGGTTCGATTCCCAGCCAAGTCGCCATGTGTCATTGCATTGCACTTTTGTTTCCCTTGTATGTTGTTGCTCAGGAATTAGTTGGACACCTTACCACTGGCATTACATGCCTTGGTGGTGTAGTGGTGAGACTGCCTGCCTTTCAAGCAGACGACCCGGGTTCGATTCCCAGCCAAGTCGCCATGTGTCATTGCATTGCACTTTTGTTTCCCTTGTATGTTGTTGCTCAGGAATTAGTTGGACACCTTACCACTGGCATTACATGCCTTGGTGGTGTAGTGGTGAGACTGCCTGCCTTTCAAGCAGACGACCCGGGTTCGATTCCCAGCCAAGTCGCCATGTGTCATTGCATTGCACTTTTGTTTCCCTTGTATGTTGTTGCTCAGGAATTAGTTGGACACCTTACCACTGGCATTACATGCCTTGGTGGTGTAGTGGTGAGACTGCCTGCCTTTCAAGCAGACGACCCGGGTTCGATTCCCAGCCAAGTCGCCATGTGTCATTGCATTGCACTTTTGTTTCCCTTGTATGTTGTTGCTCAGGAATTAGTTGGACACCTTACCACTGGCATTACATGCCTTGGTGGTGTAGTGGTGAGACTGCCTGCCTTTCAAGCAGACGACCCGGGTTCGATTCCCAGCCAAGTCGCCATGTGTCATTGCATTGCACTTTTGTTTCCCTTGTATGTTGTTGCTCAGGAATTAGTTGGACACCTTACCACTGGCATTACATGCCTTGGTGGTGTAGTGGTGAGACTGCCTGCCTTTCAAGCAGACGACCCGGGTTCGATTCCCAGCCAAGTCGCCATGTGTCATTGCATTGCACTTTTGTTTCCCTTGTATGTTGTTGCTCAGGAATTAGTTGGACACCTTACCACTGGCATTACATGCCTTGGTGGTGTAGTGGTGAGACTGCCTGCCTTTCAAGCAGACGACCCGGGTTCGATTCCCAGCCAAGTCGCCATGTGTCATTGCATTGCACTTTTGTTTCCCTTGTATGTTGTTGCTCAGGAATTAGTTGGACACCTTACCACTGGCATTACATGCCTTGGTGGTGTAGTGGTGAGACTGCCTGCCTTTCAAGCAGACGACCCGGGTTCGATTCCCAGCCAAGTCGCCATGTGTCATTGCATTGCACTTTTGTTTCCCTTGTATGTTGTTGCTCAGGAATTAGTTGGACACCTTACCACTGGCATTACATGCCTTGGTGGTGTAGTGGTGAGACTGCCTGCCTTTCAAGCAGACGACCCGGGTTCGATTCCCAGCCAAGTCGCCATGTGTCATTGCATTGCACTTTTGTTTCCCTTGTATGTTGTTGCTCAGGAATTAGTTGGACACCTTACCACTGGCATTACATGCCTTGGTGGTGTAGTGGTGAGACTGCCTGCCTTTCAAGCAGACGACCCGGGTTCGATTCCCAGCCAAGTCGCCATGTGTCATTGCATTGCACTTTTGTTTCCCTTGTATGTTGTTGCTCAGGAATTAGTTGGACACCTTACCACTGGCATTACATGCCTTGGTGGTGTAGTGGTGAGACTGCCTGCCTTTCAAGCAGACGACCCGGGTTCGATTCCCAGCCAAGTCGCCATGTGTCATTGCATTGCACTTTTGTTTCCCTTGTATGTTGTTGCTCAGGAATTAGTTGGACACCTTACCACTGGCATTACATGCCTTGGTGGTGTAGTGGTGAGACTGCCTGCCTTTCAAGCAGACGACCCGGGTTCGATTCCCAGCCAAGTCGCCATGTGTCATTGCATTGCACTTTTGTTTCCCTTGTATGTTGTTGCTCAGGAATTAGTTGGACACCTTACCACTGGCATTACATGCCTTGGTGGTGTAGTGGTGAGACTGCCTGCCTTTCAAGCAGACGACCCGGGTTCGATTCCCAGCCAAGTCGCCATGTGTCATTGCATTGCACTTTTGTTTCCCTTGTATGTTGTTGCTCAGGAATTAGTTGGACACCTTACCACTGGCATTACATGCCTTGGTGGTGTAGTGGTGAGACTGCCTGCCTTTCAAGCAGACGACCCGGGTTCGATTCCCAGCCAAGTCGCCATGTGTCATTGCATTGCACTTTTGTTTCCCTTGTATGTTGTTGCTCAGGAATTAGTTGGACACCTTACCACTGGCATTACATGCCTTGGTGGTGTAGTGGTGAGACTGCCTGCCTTTCAAGCAGACGACCCGGGTTCGATTCCCAGCCAAGTCGCCATGTGTCATTGCATTGCACTTTTGTTTCCCTTGTATGTTGTTGCTCAGGAATTAGTTGGACACCTTACCACTGGCATTACATGCCTTGGTGGTGTAGTGGTGAGACTGCCTGCCTTTCAAGCAGACGACCCGGGTTCGATTCCCAGCCAAGTCGCCATGTGTCATTGCATTGCACTTTTGTTTCCCTTGTATGTTGTTGCTCAGGAATTAGTTGGACACCTTACCACTGGCATTACATGCCTTGGTGGTGTAGTGGTGAGACTGCCTGCCTTTCAAGCAGACGACCCGGGTTCGATTCCCAGCCAAGTCGCCATGTGTCATTGCATTGCACTTTTGTTTCCCTTGTATGTTGTTGCTCAGGAATTAGTTGGACACCTTACCACTGGCATTACATGCCTTGGTGGTGTAGTGGTGAGACTGCCTGCCTTTCAAGCAGACGACCCGGGTTCGATTCCCAGCCAAGTCGCCATGTGTCATTGCATTGCACTTTTGTTTCCCTTGTATGTTGTTGCTCAGGAATTAGTTGGACACCTTACCACTGGCATTACATGCCTTGGTGGTGTAGTGGTGAGACTGCCTGCCTTTCAAGCAGACGACCCGGGTTCGATTCCCAGCCAAGTCGCCATGTGTCATTGCATTGCACTTTTGTTTCCCTTGTATGTTGTTGCTCAGGAATTAGTTGGACACCTTACCACTGGCATTACATGCCTTGGTGGTGTAGTGGTGAGACTGCCTGCCTTTCAAGCAGACGACCCGGGTTCGATTCCCAGCCAAGTCGCCATGTGTCATTGCATTGCACTTTTGTTTCCCTTGTATGTTGTTGCTCAGGAATTAGTTGGACACCTTACCACTGGCATTACATGCCTTGGTGGTGTAGTGGTGAGACTGCCTGCCTTTCAAGCAGACGACCCGGGTTCGATTCCCAGCCAAGTCGCCATGTGTCATTGCATTGCACTTTTGTTTCCCTTGTATGTTGTTGCTCAGGAATTAGTTGGACACCTTACCACTGGCATTACATGCCTTGGTGGTGTAGTGGTGAGACTGCCTGCCTTTCAAGCAGACGACCCGGGTTCGATTCCCAGCCAAGTCGCCATGTGTCATTGCATTGCACTTTTGTTTCCCTTGTATGTTGTTGCTCAGGAATTAGTTGGACACCTTACCACTGGCATTACATGCCTTGGTGGTGTAGTGGTGAGACTGCCTGCCTTTCAAGCAGACGACCCGGGTTCGATTCCCAGCCAAGTCGCCATGTGTCATTGCATTGCACTTTTGTTTCCCTTGTATGTTGTTGCTCAGGAATTAGTTGGACACCTTACCACTGGCATTACATGCCTTGGTGGTGTAGTGGTGAGACTGCCTGCCTTTCAAGCAGACGACCCGGGTTCGATTCCCAGCCAAGTCGCCATGTGTCATTGCATTGCACTTTTGTTTCCCTTGTATGTTGTTGCTCAGGAATTAGTTGGACACCTTACCACTGGCATTACATGCCTTGGTGGTGTAGTGGTGAGACTGCCTGCCTTTCAAGCAGACGACCCGGGTTCGATTCCCAGCCAAGTCGCCATGTGTCATTGCATTGCACTTTTGTTTCCCTTGTATGTTGTTGCTCAGGAATTAGTTGGACACCTTACCACTGGCATTACATGCCTTGGTGGTGTAGTGGTGAGACTGCCTGCCTTTCAAGCAGACGACCCGGGTTCGATTCCCAGCCAAGTCGCCATGTGTCATTGCATTGCACTTTTGTTTCCCTTGTATGTTGTTGCTCAGGAATTAGTTGGACACCTTACCACTGGCATTACATGCCTTGGTGGTGTAGTGGTGAGACTGCCTGCCTTTCAAGCAGACGACCCGGGTTCGATTCCCAGCCAAGTCGCCATGTGTCATTGCATTGCACTTTTGTTTCCCTTGTATGTTGTTGCTCAGGAATTAGTTGGACACCTTACCACTGGCATTACATGCCTTGGTGGTGTAGTGGTGAGACTGCCTGCCTTTCAAGCAGACGACCCGGGTTCGATTCCCAGCCAAGTCGCCATGTGTCATTGCATTGCACTTTTGTTTCCCTTGTATGTTGTTGCTCAGGAATTAGTTGGACACCTTACCACTGGCATTACATGCCTTGGTGGTGTAGTGGTGAGACTGCCTGCCTTTCAAGCAGACGACCCGGGTTCGATTCCCAGCCAAGTCGCCATGTGTCATTGCATTGCACTTTTGTTTCCCTTGTATGTTGTTGCTCAGGAATTAGTTGGACACCTTACCACTGGCATTACATGCCTTGGTGGTGTAGTGGTGAGACTGCCTGCCTTTCAAGCAGACGACCCGGGTTCGATTCCCAGCCAAGTCGCCATGTGTCATTGCATTGCACTTTTGTTTCCCTTGTATGTTGTTGCTCAGGAATTAGTTGGACACCTTACCACTGGCATTACATGCCTTGGTGGTGTAGTGGTGAGACTGCCTGCCTTTCAAGCAGACGACCCGGGTTCGATTCCCAGCCAAGTCGCCATGTGTCATTGCATTGCACTTTTGTTTCCCTTGTATGTTGTTGCTCAGGAATTAGTTGGACACCTTACCACTGGCATTACATGCCTTGGTGGTGTAGTGGTGAGACTGCCTGCCTTTCAAGCAGACGACCCGGGTTCGATTCCCAGCCAAGTCGCCATGTGTCATTGCATTGCACTTTTGTTTCCCTTGTATGTTGTTGCTCAGGAATTAGTTGGACACCTTACCACTGGCATTACATGCCTTGGTGGTGTAGTGGTGAGACTGCCTGCCTTTCAAGCAGACGACCCGGGTTCGATTCCCAGCCAAGTCGCCATGTGTCATTGCATTGCACTTTTGTTTCCCTTGTATGTTGTTGCTCAGGAATTAGTTGGACACCTTACCACTGGCATTACATGCCTTGGTGGTGTAGTGGTGAGACTGCCTGCCTTTCAAGCAGACGACCCGGGTTCGATTCCCAGCCAAGTCGCCATGTGTCATTGCATTGCACTTTTGTTTCCCTTGTATGTTGTTGCTCAGGAATTAGTTGGACACCTTACCACTGGCATTACATGCCTTGGTGGTGTAGTGGTGAGACTGCCTGCCTTTCAAGCAGACGACCCGGGTTCGATTCCCAGCCAAGTCGCCATGTGTCATTGCATTGCACTTTTGTTTCCCTTGTATGTTGTTGCTCAGGAATTAGTTGGACACCTTACCACTGGCATTACATGCCTTGGTGGTGTAGTGGTGAGACTGCCTGCCTTTCAAGCAGACGACCCGGGTTCGATTCCCAGCCAAGTCGCCATGTGTCATTGCATTGCACTTTTGTTTCCCTTGTATGTTGTTGCTCAGGAATTAGTTGGACACCTTACCACTGGCATTACATGCCTTGGTGGTGTAGTGGTGAGACTGCCTGCCTTTCAAGCAGACGACCCGGGTTCGATTCCCAGCCAAGTCGCCATGTGTCATTGCATTGCACTTTTGTTTCCCTTGTATGTTGTTGCTCAGGAATTAGTTGGACACCTTACCACTGGCATTACATGCCTTGGTGGTGTAGTGGTGAGACTGCCTGCCTTTCAAGCAGACGACCCGGGTTCGATTCCCAGCCAAGTCGCCATGTGTCATTGCATTGCACTTTTGTTTCCCTTGTATGTTGTTGCTCAGGAATTAGTTGGACACCTTACCACTGGCATTACATGCCTTGGTGGTGTAGTGGTGAGACTGCCTGCCTTTCAAGCAGACGACCCGGGTTCGATTCCCAGCCAAGTCGCCATGTGTCATTGCATTGCACTTTTGTTTCCCTTGTATGTTGTTGCTCAGGAATTAGTTGGACACCTTACCACTGGCATTACATGCCTTGGTGGTGTAGTGGTGAGACTGCCTGCCTTTCAAGCAGACGACCCGGGTTCGATTCCCAGCCAAGTCGCCATGTGTCATTGCATTGCACTTTTGTTTCCCTTGTATGTTGTTGCTCAGGAATTAGTTGGACACCTTACCACTGGCATTACATGCCTTGGTGGTGTAGTGGTGAGACTGCCTGCCTTTCAAGCAGACGACCCGGGTTCGATTCCCAGCCAAGTCGCCATGTGTCATTGCATTGCACTTTTGTTTCCCTTGTATGTTGTTGCTCAGGAATTAGTTGGACACCTTACCACTGGCATTACATGCCTTGGTGGTGTAGTGGTGAGACTGCCTGCCTTTCAAGCAGACGACCCGGGTTCGATTCCCAGCCAAGTCGCCATGTGTCATTGCATTGCACTTTTGTTTCCCTTGTATGTTGTTGCTCAGGAATTAGTTGGACACCTTACCACTGGCATTACATGCCTTGGTGGTGTAGTGGTGAGACTGCCTGCCTTTCAAGCAGACGACCCGGGTTCGATTCCCAGCCAAGTCGCCATGTGTCATTGCATTGCACTTTTGTTTCCCTTGTATGTTGTTGCTCAGGAATTAGTTGGACACCTTACCACTGGCATTACATGCCTTGGTGGTGTAGTGGTGAGACTGCCTGCCTTTCAAGCAGACGACCCGGGTTCGATTCCCAGCCAAGTCGCCATGTGTCATTGCATTGCACTTTTGTTTCCCTTGTATGTTGTTGCTCAGGAATTAGTTGGACACCTTACCACTGGCATTACATGCCTTGGTGGTGTAGTGGTGAGACTGCCTGCCTTTCAAGCAGACGACCCGGGTTCGATTCCCAGCCAAGTCGCCATGTGTCATTGCATTGCACTTTTGTTTCCCTTGTATGTTGTTGCTCAGGAATTAGTTGGACACCTTACCACTGGCATTACATGCCTTGGTGGTGTAGTGGTGAGACTGCCTGCCTTTCAAGCAGACGACCCGGGTTCGATTCCCAGCCAAGTCGCCATGTGTCATTGCATTGCACTTTTGTTTCCCTTGTATGTTGTTGCTCAGGAATTAGTTGGACACCTTACCACTGGCATTACATGCCTTGGTGGTGTAGTGGTGAGACTGCCTGCCTTTCAAGCAGACGACCCGGGTTCGATTCCCAGCCAAGTCGCCATGTGTCATTGCATTGCACTTTTGTTTCCCTTGTATGTTGTTGCTCAGGAATTAGTTGGACACCTTACCACTGGCATTACATGCCTTGGTGGTGTAGTGGTGAGACTGCCTGCCTTTCAAGCAGACGACCCGGGTTCGATTCCCAGCCAAGTCGCCATGTGTCATTGCATTGCACTTTTGTTTCCCTTGTATGTTGTTGCTCAGGAATTAGTTGGACACCTTACCACTGGCATTACATGCCTTGGTGGTGTAGTGGTGAGACTGCCTGCCTTTCAAGCAGACGACCCGGGTTCGATTCCCAGCCAAGTCGCCATGTGTCATTGCATTGCACTTTTGTTTCCCTTGTATGTTGTTGCTCAGGAATTAGTTGGACACCTTACCACTGGCATTACATGCCTTGGTGGTGTAGTGGTGAGACTGCCTGCCTTTCAAGCAGACGACCCGGGTTCGATTCCCAGCCAAGTCGCCATGTGTCATTGCATTGCACTTTTGTTTCCCTTGTATGTTGTTGCTCAGGAATTAGTTGGACACCTTACCACTGGCATTACATGCCTTGGTGGTGTAGTGGTGAGACTGCCTGCCTTTCAAGCAGACGACCCGGGTTCGATTCCCAGCCAAGTCGCCATGTGTCATTGCATTGCACTTTTGTTTCCCTTGTATGTTGTTGCTCAGGAATTAGTTGGACACCTTACCACTGGCATTACATGCCTTGGTGGTGTAGTGGTGAGACTGCCTGCCTTTCAAGCAGACGACCCGGGTTCGATTCCCAGCCAAGTCGCCATGTGTCATTGCATTGCACTTTTGTTTCCCTTGTATGTTGTTGCTCAGGAATTAGTTGGACACCTTACCACTGGCATTACATGCCTTGGTGGTGTAGTGGTGAGACTGCCTGCCTTTCAAGCAGACGACCCGGGTTCGATTCCCAGCCAAGTCGCCATGTGTCATTGCATTGCACTTTTGTTTCCCTTGTATGTTGTTGCTCAGGAATTAGTTGGACACCTTACCACTGGCATTACATGCCTTGGTGGTGTAGTGGTGAGACTGCCTGCCTTTCAAGCAGACGACCCGGGTTCGATTCCCAGCCAAGTCGCCATGTGTCATTGCATTGCACTTTTGTTTCCCTTGTATGTTGTTGCTCAGGAATTAGTTGGACACCTTACCACTGGCATTACATGCCTTGGTGGTGTAGTGGTGAGACTGCCTGCCTTTCAAGCAGACGACCCGGGTTCGATTCCCAGCCAAGTCGCCATGTGTCATTGCATTGCACTTTTGTTTCCCTTGTATGTTGTTGCTCAGGAATTAGTTGGACACCTTACCACTGGCATTACATGCCTTGGTGGTGTAGTGGTGAGACTGCCTGCCTTTCAAGCAGACGACCCGGGTTCGATTCCCAGCCAAGTCGCCATGTGTCATTGCATTGCACTTTTGTTTCCCTTGTATGTTGTTGCTCAGGAATTAGTTGGACACCTTACCACTGGCATTACATGCCTTGGTGGTGTAGTGGTGAGACTGCCTGCCTTTCAAGCAGACGACCCGGGTTCGATTCCCAGCCAAGTCGCCATGTGTCATTGCATTGCACTTTTGTTTCCCTTGTATGTTGTTGCTCAGGAATTAGTTGGACACCTTACCACTGGCATTACATGCCTTGGTGGTGTAGTGGTGAGACTGCCTGCCTTTCAAGCAGACGACCCGGGTTCGATTCCCAGCCAAGTCGCCATGTGTCATTGCATTGCACTTTTGTTTCCCTTGTATGTTGTTGCTCAGGAATTAGTTGGACACCTTACCACTGGCATTACATGCCTTGGTGGTGTAGTGGTGAGACTGCCTGCCTTTCAAGCAGACGACCCGGGTTCGATTCCCAGCCAAGTCGCCATGTGTCATTGCATTGCACTTTTGTTTCCCTTGTATGTTGTTGCTCAGGAATTAGTTGGACACCTTACCACTGGCATTACATGCCTTGGTGGTGTAGTGGTGAGACTGCCTGCCTTTCAAGCAGACGACCCGGGTTCGATTCCCAGCCAAGTCGCCATGTGTCATTGCATTGCACTTTTGTTTCCCTTGTATGTTGTTGCTCAGGAATTAGTTGGACACCTTACCACTGGCATTACATGCCTTGGTGGTGTAGTGGTGAGACTGCCTGCCTTTCAAGCAGACGACCCGGGTTCGATTCCCAGCCAAGTCGCCATGTGTCATTGCATTGCACTTTTGTTTCCCTTGTATGTTGTTGCTCAGGAATTAGTTGGACACCTTACCACTGGCATTACATGCCTTGGTGGTGTAGTGGTGAGACTGCCTGCCTTTCAAGCAGACGACCCGGGTTCGATTCCCAGCCAAGTCGCCATGTGTCATTGCATTGCACTTTTGTTTCCCTTGTATGTTGTTGCTCAGGAATTAGTTGGACACCTTACCACTGGCATTACATGCCTTGGTGGTGTAGTGGTGAGACTGCCTGCCTTTCAAGCAGACGACCCGGGTTCGATTCCCAGCCAAGTCGCCATGTGTCATTGCATTGCACTTTTGTTTCCCTTGTATGTTGTTGCTCAGGAATTAGTTGGACACCTTACCACTGGCATTACATGCCTTGGTGGTGTAGTGGTGAGACTGCCTGCCTTTCAAGCAGACGACCCGGGTTCGATTCCCAGCCAAGTCGCCATGTGTCATTGCATTGCACTTTTGTTTCCCTTGTATGTTGTTGCTCAGGAATTAGTTGGACACCTTACCACTGGCATTACATGCCTTGGTGGTGTAGTGGTGAGACTGCCTGCCTTTCAAGCAGACGACCCGGGTTCGATTCCCAGCCAAGTCGCCATGTGTCATTGCATTGCACTTTTGTTTCCCTTGTATGTTGTTGCTCAGGAATTAGTTGGACACCTTACCACTGGCATTACATGCCTTGGTGGTGTAGTGGTGAGACTGCCTGCCTTTCAAGCAGACGACCCGGGTTCGATTCCCAGCCAAGTCGCCATGTGTCATTGCATTGCACTTTTGTTTCCCTTGTATGTTGTTGCTCAGGAATTAGTTGGACACCTTACCACTGGCATTACATGCCTTGGTGGTGTAGTGGTGAGACTGCCTGCCTTTCAAGCAGACGACCCGGGTTCGATTCCCAGCCAAGTCGCCATGTGTCATTGCATTGCACTTTTGTTTCCCTTGTATGTTGTTGCTCAGGAATTAGTTGGACACCTTACCACTGGCATTACATGCCTTGGTGGTGTAGTGGTGAGACTGCCTGCCTTTCAAGCAGACGACCCGGGTTCGATTCCCAGCCAAGTCGCCATGTGTCATTGCATTGCACTTTTGTTTCCCTTGTATGTTGTTGCTCAGGAATTAGTTGGACACCTTACCACTGGCATTACATGCCTTGGTGGTGTAGTGGTGAGACTGCCTGCCTTTCAAGCAGACGACCCGGGTTCGATTCCCAGCCAAGTCGCCATGTGTCATTGCATTGCACTTTTGTTTCCCTTGTATGTTGTTGCTCAGGAATTAGTTGGACACCTTACCACTGGCATTACATGCCTTGGTGGTGTAGTGGTGAGACTGCCTGCCTTTCAAGCAGACGACCCGGGTTCGATTCCCAGCCAAGTCGCCATGTGTCATTGCATTGCACTTTTGTTTCCCTTGTATGTTGTTGCTCAGGAATTAGTTGGACACCTTACCACTGGCATTACATGCCTTGGTGGTGTAGTGGTGAGACTGCCTGCCTTTCAAGCAGACGACCCGGGTTCGATTCCCAGCCAAGTCGCCATGTGTCATTGCATTGCACTTTTGTTTCCCTTGTATGTTGTTGCTCAGGAATTAGTTGGACACCTTACCACTGGCATTACATGCCTTGGTGGTGTAGTGGTGAGACTGCCTGCCTTTCAAGCAGACGACCCGGGTTCGATTCCCAGCCAAGTCGCCATGTGTCATTGCATTGCACTTTTGTTTCCCTTGTATGTTGTTGCTCAGGAATTAGTTGGACACCTTACCACTGGCATTACATGCCTTGGTGGTGTAGTGGTGAGACTGCCTGCCTTTCAAGCAGACGACCCGGGTTCGATTCCCAGCCAAGTCGCCATGTGTCATTGCATTGCACTTTTGTTTCCCTTGTATGTTGTTGCTCAGGAATTAGTTGGACACCTTACCACTGGCATTACATGCCTTGGTGGTGTAGTGGTGAGACTGCCTGCCTTTCAAGCAGACGACCCGGGTTCGATTCCCAGCCAAGTCGCCATGTGTCATTGCATTGCACTTTTGTTTCCCTTGTATGTTGTTGCTCAGGAATTAGTTGGACACCTTACCACTGGCATTACATGCCTTGGTGGTGTAGTGGTGAGACTGCCTGCCTTTCAAGCAGACGACCCGGGTTCGATTCCCAGCCAAGTCGCCATGTGTCATTGCATTGCACTTTTGTTTCCCTTGTATGTTGTTGCTCAGGAATTAGTTGGACACCTTACCACTGGCATTACATGCCTTGGTGGTGTAGTGGTGAGACTGCCTGCCTTTCAAGCAGACGACCCGGGTTCGATTCCCAGCCAAGTCGCCATGTGTCATTGCATTGCACTTTTGTTTCCCTTGTATGTTGTTGCTCAGGAATTAGTTGGACACCTTACCACTGGCATTACATGCCTTGGTGGTGTAGTGGTGAGACTGCCTGCCTTTCAAGCAGACGACCCGGGTTCGATTCCCAGCCAAGTCGCCATGTGTCATTGCATTGCACTTTTGTTTCCCTTGTATGTTGTTGCTCAGGAATTAGTTGGACACCTTACCACTGGCATTACATGCCTTGGTGGTGTAGTGGTGAGACTGCCTGCCTTTCAAGCAGACGACCCGGGTTCGATTCCCAGCCAAGTCGCCATGTGTCATTGCATTGCACTTTTGTTTCCCTTGTATGTTGTTGCTCAGGAATTAGTTGGACACCTTACCACTGGCATTACATGCCTTGGTGGTGTAGTGGTGAGACTGCCTGCCTTTCAAGCAGACGACCCGGGTTCGATTCCCAGCCAAGTCGCCATGTGTCATTGCATTGCACTTTTGTTTCCCTTGTATGTTGTTGCTCAGGAATTAGTTGGACACCTTACCACTGGCATTACATGCCTTGGTGGTGTAGTGGTGAGACTGCCTGCCTTTCAAGCAGACGACCCGGGTTCGATTCCCAGCCAAGTCGCCATGTGTCATTGCATTGCACTTTTGTTTCCCTTGTATGTTGTTGCTCAGGAATTAGTTGGACACCTTACCACTGGCATTACATGCCTTGGTGGTGTAGTGGTGAGACTGCCTGCCTTTCAAGCAGACGACCCGGGTTCGATTCCCAGCCAAGTCGCCATGTGTCATTGCATTGCACTTTTGTTTCCCTTGTATGTTGTTGCTCAGGAATTAGTTGGACACCTTACCACTGGCATTACATGCCTTGGTGGTGTAGTGGTGAGACTGCCTGCCTTTCAAGCAGACGACCCGGGTTCGATTCCCAGCCAAGTCGCCATGTGTCATTGCATTGCACTTTTGTTTCCCTTGTATGTTGTTGCTCAGGAATTAGTTGGACACCTTACCACTGGCATTACATGCCTTGGTGGTGTAGTGGTGAGACTGCCTGCCTTTCAAGCAGACGACCCGGGTTCGATTCCCAGCCAAGTCGCCATGTGTCATTGCATTGCACTTTTGTTTCCCTTGTATGTTGTTGCTCAGGAATTAGTTGGACACCTTACCACTGGCATTACATGCCTTGGTGGTGTAGTGGTGAGACTGCCTGCCTTTCAAGCAGACGACCCGGGTTCGATTCCCAGCCAAGTCGCCATGTGTCATTGCATTGCACTTTTGTTTCCCTTGTATGTTGTTGCTCAGGAATTAGTTGGACACCTTACCACTGGCATTACATGCCTTGGTGGTGTAGTGGTGAGACTGCCTGCCTTTCAAGCAGACGACCCGGGTTCGATTCCCAGCCAAGTCGCCATGTGTCATTGCATTGCACTTTTGTTTCCCTTGTATGTTGTTGCTCAGGAATTAGTTGGACACCTTACCACTGGCATTACATGCCTTGGTGGTGTAGTGGTGAGACTGCCTGCCTTTCAAGCAGACGACCCGGGTTCGATTCCCAGCCAAGTCGCCATGTGTCATTGCATTGCACTTTTGTTTCCCTTGTATGTTGTTGCTCAGGAATTAGTTGGACACCTTACCACTGGCATTACATGCCTTGGTGGTGTAGTGGTGAGACTGCCTGCCTTTCAAGCAGACGACCCGGGTTCGATTCCCAGCCAAGTCGCCATGTGTCATTGCATTGCACTTTTGTTTCCCTTGTATGTTGTTGCTCAGGAATTAGTTGGACACCTTACCACTGGCATTACATGCCTTGGTGGTGTAGTGGTGAGACTGCCTGCCTTTCAAGCAGACGACCCGGGTTCGATTCCCAGCCAAGTCGCCATGTGTCATTGCATTGCACTTTTGTTTCCCTTGTATGTTGTTGCTCAGGAATTAGTTGGACACCTTACCACTGGCATTACATGCCTTGGTGGTGTAGTGGTGAGACTGCCTGCCTTTCAAGCAGACGACCCGGGTTCGATTCCCAGCCAAGTCGCCATGTGTCATTGCATTGCACTTTTGTTTCCCTTGTATGTTGTTGCTCAGGAATTAGTTGGACACCTTACCACTGGCATTACATGCCTTGGTGGTGTAGTGGTGAGACTGCCTGCCTTTCAAGCAGACGACCCGGGTTCGATTCCCAGCCAAGTCGCCATGTGTCATTGCATTGCACTTTTGTTTCCCTTGTATGTTGTTGCTCAGGAATTAGTTGGACACCTTACCACTGGCATTACATGCCTTGGTGGTGTAGTGGTGAGACTGCCTGCCTTTCAAGCAGACGACCCGGGTTCGATTCCCAGCCAAGTCGCCATGTGTCATTGCATTGCACTTTTGTTTCCCTTGTATGTTGTTGCTCAGGAATTAGTTGGACACCTTACCACTGGCATTACATGCCTTGGTGGTGTAGTGGTGAGACTGCCTGCCTTTCAAGCAGACGACCCGGGTTCGATTCCCAGCCAAGTCGCCATGTGTCATTGCATTGCACTTTTGTTTCCCTTGTATGTTGTTGCTCAGGAATTAGTTGGACACCTTACCACTGGCATTACATGCCTTGGTGGTGTAGTGGTGAGACTGCCTGCCTTTCAAGCAGACGACCCGGGTTCGATTCCCAGCCAAGTCGCCATGTGTCATTGCATTGCACTTTTGTTTCCCTTGTATGTTGTTGCTCAGGAATTAGTTGGACACCTTACCACTGGCATTACATGCCTTGGTGGTGTAGTGGTGAGACTGCCTGCCTTTCAAGCAGACGACCCGGGTTCGATTCCCAGCCAAGTCGCCATGTGTCATTGCATTGCACTTTTGTTTCCCTTGTATGTTGTTGCTCAGGAATTAGTTGGACACCTTACCACTGGCATTACATGCCTTGGTGGTGTAGTGGTGAGACTGCCTGCCTTTCAAGCAGACGACCCGGGTTCGATTCCCAGCCAAGTCGCCATGTGTCATTGCATTGCACTTTTGTTTCCCTTGTATGTTGTTGCTCAGGAATTAGTTGGACACCTTACCACTGGCATTACATGCCTTGGTGGTGTAGTGGTGAGACTGCCTGCCTTTCAAGCAGACGACCCGGGTTCGATTCCCAGCCAAGTCGCCATGTGTCATTGCATTGCACTTTTGTTTCCCTTGTATGTTGTTGCTCAGGAATTAGTTGGACACCTTACCACTGGCATTACATGCCTTGGTGGTGTAGTGGTGAGACTGCCTGCCTTTCAAGCAGACGACCCGGGTTCGATTCCCAGCCAAGTCGCCATGTGTCATTGCATTGCACTTTTGTTTCCCTTGTATGTTGTTGCTCAGGAATTAGTTGGACACCTTACCACTGGCATTACATGCCTTGGTGGTGTAGTGGTGAGACTGCCTGCCTTTCAAGCAGACGACCCGGGTTCGATTCCCAGCCAAGTCGCCATGTGTCATTGCATTGCACTTTTGTTTCCCTTGTATGTTGTTGCTCAGGAATTAGTTGGACACCTTACCACTGGCATTACATGCCTTGGTGGTGTAGTGGTGAGACTGCCTGCCTTTCAAGCAGACGACCCGGGTTCGATTCCCAGCCAAGTCGCCATGTGTCATTGCATTGCACTTTTGTTTCCCTTGTATGTTGTTGCTCAGGAATTAGTTGGACACCTTACCACTGGCATTACATGCCTTGGTGGTGTAGTGGTGAGACTGCCTGCCTTTCAAGCAGACGACCCGGGTTCGATTCCCAGCCAAGTCGCCATGTGTCATTGCATTGCACTTTTGTTTCCCTTGTATGTTGTTGCTCAGGAATTAGTTGGACACCTTACCACTGGCATTACATGCCTTGGTGGTGTAGTGGTGAGACTGCCTGCCTTTCAAGCAGACGACCCGGGTTCGATTCCCAGCCAAGTCGCCATGTGTCATTGCATTGCACTTTTGTTTCCCTTGTATGTTGTTGCTCAGGAATTAGTTGGACACCTTACCACTGGCATTACATGCCTTGGTGGTGTAGTGGTGAGACTGCCTGCCTTTCAAGCAGACGACCCGGGTTCGATTCCCAGCCAAGTCGCCATGTGTCATTGCATTGCACTTTTGTTTCCCTTGTATGTTGTTGCTCAGGAATTAGTTGGACACCTTACCACTGGCATTACATGCCTTGGTGGTGTAGTGGTGAGACTGCCTGCCTTTCAAGCAGACGACCCGGGTTCGATTCCCAGCCAAGTCGCCATGTGTCATTGCATTGCACTTTTGTTTCCCTTGTATGTTGTTGCTCAGGAATTAGTTGGACACCTTACCACTGGCATTACATGCCTTGGTGGTGTAGTGGTGAGACTGCCTGCCTTTCAAGCAGACGACCCGGGTTCGATTCCCAGCCAAGTCGCCATGTGTCATTGCATTGCACTTTTGTTTCCCTTGTATGTTGTTGCTCAGGAATTAGTTGGACACCTTACCACTGGCATTACATGCCTTGGTGGTGTAGTGGTGAGACTGCCTGCCTTTCAAGCAGACGACCCGGGTTCGATTCCCAGCCAAGTCGCCATGTGTCATTGCATTGCACTTTTGTTTCCCTTGTATGTTGTTGCTCAGGAATTAGTTGGACACCTTACCACTGGCATTACATGCCTTGGTGGTGTAGTGGTGAGACTGCCTGCCTTTCAAGCAGACGACCCGGGTTCGATTCCCAGCCAAGTCGCCATGTGTCATTGCATTGCACTTTTGTTTCCCTTGTATGTTGTTGCTCAGGAATTAGTTGGACACCTTACCACTGGCATTACATGCCTTGGTGGTGTAGTGGTGAGACTGCCTGCCTTTCAAGCAGACGACCCGGGTTCGATTCCCAGCCAAGTCGCCATGTGTCATTGCATTGCACTTTTGTTTCCCTTGTATGTTGTTGCTCAGGAATTAGTTGGACACCTTACCACTGGCATTACATGCCTTGGTGGTGTAGTGGTGAGACTGCCTGCCTTTCAAGCAGACGACCCGGGTTCGATTCCCAGCCAAGTCGCCATGTGTCATTGCATTGCACTTTTGTTTCCCTTGTATGTTGTTGCTCAGGAATTAGTTGGACACCTTACCACTGGCATTACATGCCTTGGTGGTGTAGTGGTGAGACTGCCTGCCTTTCAAGCAGACGACCCGGGTTCGATTCCCAGCCAAGTCGCCATGTGTCATTGCATTGCACTTTTGTTTCCCTTGTATGTTGTTGCTCAGGAATTAGTTGGACACCTTACCACTGGCATTACATGCCTTGGTGGTGTAGTGGTGAGACTGCCTGCCTTTCAAGCAGACGACCCGGGTTCGATTCCCAGCCAAGTCGCCATGTGTCATTGCATTGCACTTTTGTTTCCCTTGTATGTTGTTGCTCAGGAATTAGTTGGACACCTTACCACTGGCATTACATGCCTTGGTGGTGTAGTGGTGAGACTGCCTGCCTTTCAAGCAGACGACCCGGGTTCGATTCCCAGCCAAGTCGCCATGTGTCATTGCATTGCACTTTTGTTTCCCTTGTATGTTGTTGCTCAGGAATTAGTTGGACACCTTACCACTGGCATTACATGCCTTGGTGGTGTAGTGGTGAGACTGCCTGCCTTTCAAGCAGACGACCCGGGTTCGATTCCCAGCCAAGTCGCCATGTGTCATTGCATTGCACTTTTGTTTCCCTTGTATGTTGTTGCTCAGGAATTAGTTGGACACCTTACCACTGGCATTACATGCCTTGGTGGTGTAGTGGTGAGACTGCCTGCCTTTCAAGCAGACGACCCGGGTTCGATTCCCAGCCAAGTCGCCATGTGTCATTGCATTGCACTTTTGTTTCCCTTGTATGTTGTTGCTCAGGAATTAGTTGGACACCTTACCACTGGCATTACATGCCTTGGTGGTGTAGTGGTGAGACTGCCTGCCTTTCAAGCAGACGACCCGGGTTCGATTCCCAGCCAAGTCGCCATGTGTCATTGCATTGCACTTTTGTTTCCCTTGTATGTTGTTGCTCAGGAATTAGTTGGACACCTTACCACTGGCATTACATGCCTTGGTGGTGTAGTGGTGAGACTGCCTGCCTTTCAAGCAGACGACCCGGGTTCGATTCCCAGCCAAGTCGCCATGTGTCATTGCATTGCACTTTTGTTTCCCTTGTATGTTGTTGCTCAGGAATTAGTTGGACACCTTACCACTGGCATTACATGCCTTGGTGGTGTAGTGGTGAGACTGCCTGCCTTTCAAGCAGACGACCCGGGTTCGATTCCCAGCCAAGTCGCCATGTGTCATTGCATTGCACTTTTGTTTCCCTTGTATGTTGTTGCTCAGGAATTAGTTGGACACCTTACCACTGGCATTACATGCCTTGGTGGTGTAGTGGTGAGACTGCCTGCCTTTCAAGCAGACGACCCGGGTTCGATTCCCAGCCAAGTCGCCATGTGTCATTGCATTGCACTTTTGTTTCCCTTGTATGTTGTTGCTCAGGAATTAGTTGGACACCTTACCACTGGCATTACATGCCTTGGTGGTGTAGTGGTGAGACTGCCTGCCTTTCAAGCAGACGACCCGGGTTCGATTCCCAGCCAAGTCGCCATGTGTCATTGCATTGCACTTTTGTTTCCCTTGTATGTTGTTGCTCAGGAATTAGTTGGACACCTTACCACTGGCATTACATGCCTTGGTGGTGTAGTGGTGAGACTGCCTGCCTTTCAAGCAGACGACCCGGGTTCGATTCCCAGCCAAGTCGCCATGTGTCATTGCATTGCACTTTTGTTTCCCTTGTATGTTGTTGCTCAGGAATTAGTTGGACACCTTACCACTGGCATTACATGCCTTGGTGGTGTAGTGGTGAGACTGCCTGCCTTTCAAGCAGACGACCCGGGTTCGATTCCCAGCCAAGTCGCCATGTGTCATTGCATTGCACTTTTGTTTCCCTTGTATGTTGTTGCTCAGGAATTAGTTGGACACCTTACCACTGGCATTACATGCCTTGGTGGTGTAGTGGTGAGACTGCCTGCCTTTCAAGCAGACGACCCGGGTTCGATTCCCAGCCAAGTCGCCATGTGTCATTGCATTGCACTTTTGTTTCCCTTGTATGTTGTTGCTCAGGAATTAGTTGGACACCTTACCACTGGCATTACATGCCTTGGTGGTGTAGTGGTGAGACTGCCTGCCTTTCAAGCAGACGACCCGGGTTCGATTCCCAGCCAAGTCGCCATGTGTCATTGCATTGCACTTTTGTTTCCCTTGTATGTTGTTGCTCAGGAATTAGTTGGACACCTTACCACTGGCATTACATGCCTTGGTGGTGTAGTGGTGAGACTGCCTGCCTTTCAAGCAGACGACCCGGGTTCGATTCCCAGCCAAGTCGCCATGTGTCATTGCATTGCACTTTTGTTTCCCTTGTATGTTGTTGCTCAGGAATTAGTTGGACACCTTACCACTGGCATTACATGCCTTGGTGGTGTAGTGGTGAGACTGCCTGCCTTTCAAGCAGACGACCCGGGTTCGATTCCCAGCCAAGTCGCCATGTGTCATTGCATTGCACTTTTGTTTCCCTTGTATGTTGTTGCTCAGGAATTAGTTGGACACCTTACCACTGGCATTACATGCCTTGGTGGTGTAGTGGTGAGACTGCCTGCCTTTCAAGCAGACGACCCGGGTTCGATTCCCAGCCAAGTCGCCATGTGTCATTGCATTGCACTTTTGTTTCCCTTGTATGTTGTTGCTCAGGAATTAGTTGGACACCTTACCACTGGCATTACATGCCTTGGTGGTGTAGTGGTGAGACTGCCTGCCTTTCAAGCAGACGACCCGGGTTCGATTCCCAGCCAAGTCGCCATGTGTCATTGCATTGCACTTTTGTTTCCCTTGTATGTTGTTGCTCAGGAATTAGTTGGACACCTTACCACTGGCATTACATGCCTTGGTGGTGTAGTGGTGAGACTGCCTGCCTTTCAAGCAGACGACCCGGGTTCGATTCCCAGCCAAGTCGCCATGTGTCATTGCATTGCACTTTTGTTTCCCTTGTATGTTGTTGCTCAGGAATTAGTTGGACACCTTACCACTGGCATTACATGCCTTGGTGGTGTAGTGGTGAGACTGCCTGCCTTTCAAGCAGACGACCCGGGTTCGATTCCCAGCCAAGTCGCCATGTGTCATTGCATTGCACTTTTGTTTCCCTTGTATGTTGTTGCTCAGGAATTAGTTGGACACCTTACCACTGGCATTACATGCCTTGGTGGTGTAGTGGTGAGACTGCCTGCCTTTCAAGCAGACGACCCGGGTTCGATTCCCAGCCAAGTCGCCATGTGTCATTGCATTGCACTTTTGTTTCCCTTGTATGTTGTTGCTCAGGAATTAGTTGGACACCTTACCACTGGCATTACATGCCTTGGTGGTGTAGTGGTGAGACTGCCTGCCTTTCAAGCAGACGACCCGGGTTCGATTCCCAGCCAAGTCGCCATGTGTCATTGCATTGCACTTTTGTTTCCCTTGTATGTTGTTGCTCAGGAATTAGTTGGACACCTTACCACTGGCATTACATGCCTTGGTGGTGTAGTGGTGAGACTGCCTGCCTTTCAAGCAGACGACCCGGGTTCGATTCCCAGCCAAGTCGCCATGTGTCATTGCATTGCACTTTTGTTTCCCTTGTATGTTGTTGCTCAGGAATTAGTTGGACACCTTACCACTGGCATTACATGCCTTGGTGGTGTAGTGGTGAGACTGCCTGCCTTTCAAGCAGACGACCCGGGTTCGATTCCCAGCCAAGTCGCCATGTGTCATTGCATTGCACTTTTGTTTCCCTTGTATGTTGTTGCTCAGGAATTAGTTGGACACCTTACCACTGGCATTACATGCCTTGGTGGTGTAGTGGTGAGACTGCCTGCCTTTCAAGCAGACGACCCGGGTTCGATTCCCAGCCAAGTCGCCATGTGTCATTGCATTGCACTTTTGTTTCCCTTGTATGTTGTTGCTCAGGAATTAGTTGGACACCTTACCACTGGCATTACATGCCTTGGTGGTGTAGTGGTGAGACTGCCTGCCTTTCAAGCAGACGACCCGGGTTCGATTCCCAGCCAAGTCGCCATGTGTCATTGCATTGCACTTTTGTTTCCCTTGTATGTTGTTGCTCAGGAATTAGTTGGACACCTTACCACTGGCATTACATGCCTTGGTGGTGTAGTGGTGAGACTGCCTGCCTTTCAAGCAGACGACCCGGGTTCGATTCCCAGCCAAGTCGCCATGTGTCATTGCATTGCACTTTTGTTTCCCTTGTATGTTGTTGCTCAGGAATTAGTTGGACACCTTACCACTGGCATTACATGCCTTGGTGGTGTAGTGGTGAGACTGCCTGCCTTTCAAGCAGACGACCCGGGTTCGATTCCCAGCCAAGTCGCCATGTGTCATTGCATTGCACTTTTGTTTCCCTTGTATGTTGTTGCTCAGGAATTAGTTGGACACCTTACCACTGGCATTACATGCCTTGGTGGTGTAGTGGTGAGACTGCCTGCCTTTCAAGCAGACGACCCGGGTTCGATTCCCAGCCAAGTCGCCATGTGTCATTGCATTGCACTTTTGTTTCCCTTGTATGTTGTTGCTCAGGAATTAGTTGGACACCTTACCACTGGCATTACATGCCTTGGTGGTGTAGTGGTGAGACTGCCTGCCTTTCAAGCAGACGACCCGGGTTCGATTCCCAGCCAAGTCGCCATGTGTCATTGCATTGCACTTTTGTTTCCCTTGTATGTTGTTGCTCAGGAATTAGTTGGACACCTTACCACTGGCATTACATGCCTTGGTGGTGTAGTGGTGAGACTGCCTGCCTTTCAAGCAGACGACCCGGGTTCGATTCCCAGCCAAGTCGCCATGTGTCATTGCATTGCACTTTTGTTTCCCTTGTATGTTGTTGCTCAGGAATTAGTTGGACACCTTACCACTGGCATTACATGCCTTGGTGGTGTAGTGGTGAGACTGCCTGCCTTTCAAGCAGACGACCCGGGTTCGATTCCCAGCCAAGTCGCCATGTGTCATTGCATTGCACTTTTGTTTCCCTTGTATGTTGTTGCTCAGGAATTAGTTGGACACCTTACCACTGGCATTACATGCCTTGGTGGTGTAGTGGTGAGACTGCCTGCCTTTCAAGCAGACGACCCGGGTTCGATTCCCAGCCAAGTCGCCATGTGTCATTGCATTGCACTTTTGTTTCCCTTGTATGTTGTTGCTCAGGAATTAGTTGGACACCTTACCACTGGCATTACATGCCTTGGTGGTGTAGTGGTGAGACTGCCTGCCTTTCAAGCAGACGACCCGGGTTCGATTCCCAGCCAAGTCGCCATGTGTCATTGCATTGCACTTTTGTTTCCCTTGTATGTTGTTGCTCAGGAATTAGTTGGACACCTTACCACTGGCATTACATGCCTTGGTGGTGTAGTGGTGAGACTGCCTGCCTTTCAAGCAGACGACCCGGGTTCGATTCCCAGCCAAGTCGCCATGTGTCATTGCATTGCACTTTTGTTTCCCTTGTATGTTGTTGCTCAGGAATTAGTTGGACACCTTACCACTGGCATTACATGCCTTGGTGGTGTAGTGGTGAGACTGCCTGCCTTTCAAGCAGACGACCCGGGTTCGATTCCCAGCCAAGTCGCCATGTGTCATTGCATTGCACTTTTGTTTCCCTTGTATGTTGTTGCTCAGGAATTAGTTGGACACCTTACCACTGGCATTACATGCCTTGGTGGTGTAGTGGTGAGACTGCCTGCCTTTCAAGCAGACGACCCGGGTTCGATTCCCAGCCAAGTCGCCATGTGTCATTGCATTGCACTTTTGTTTCCCTTGTATGTTGTTGCTCAGGAATTAGTTGGACACCTTACCACTGGCATTACATGCCTTGGTGGTGTAGTGGTGAGACTGCCTGCCTTTCAAGCAGACGACCCGGGTTCGATTCCCAGCCAAGTCGCCATGTGTCATTGCATTGCACTTTTGTTTCCCTTGTATGTTGTTGCTCAGGAATTAGTTGGACACCTTACCACTGGCATTACATGCCTTGGTGGTGTAGTGGTGAGACTGCCTGCCTTTCAAGCAGACGACCCGGGTTCGATTCCCAGCCAAGTCGCCATGTGTCATTGCATTGCACTTTTGTTTCCCTTGTATGTTGTTGCTCAGGAATTAGTTGGACACCTTACCACTGGCATTACATGCCTTGGTGGTGTAGTGGTGAGACTGCCTGCCTTTCAAGCAGACGACCCGGGTTCGATTCCCAGCCAAGTCGCCATGTGTCATTGCATTGCACTTTTGTTTCCCTTGTATGTTGTTGCTCAGGAATTAGTTGGACACCTTACCACTGGCATTACATGCCTTGGTGGTGTAGTGGTGAGACTGCCTGCCTTTCAAGCAGACGACCCGGGTTCGATTCCCAGCCAAGTCGCCATGTGTCATTGCATTGCACTTTTGTTTCCCTTGTATGTTGTTGCTCAGGAATTAGTTGGACACCTTACCACTGGCATTACATGCCTTGGTGGTGTAGTGGTGAGACTGCCTGCCTTTCAAGCAGACGACCCGGGTTCGATTCCCAGCCAAGTCGCCATGTGTCATTGCATTGCACTTTTGTTTCCCTTGTATGTTGTTGCTCAGGAATTAGTTGGACACCTTACCACTGGCATTACATGCCTTGGTGGTGTAGTGGTGAGACTGCCTGCCTTTCAAGCAGACGACCCGGGTTCGATTCCCAGCCAAGTCGCCATGTGTCATTGCATTGCACTTTTGTTTCCCTTGTATGTTGTTGCTCAGGAATTAGTTGGACACCTTACCACTGGCATTACATGCCTTGGTGGTGTAGTGGTGAGACTGCCTGCCTTTCAAGCAGACGACCCGGGTTCGATTCCCAGCCAAGTCGCCATGTGTCATTGCATTGCACTTTTGTTTCCCTTGTATGTTGTTGCTCAGGAATTAGTTGGACACCTTACCACTGGCATTACATGCCTTGGTGGTGTAGTGGTGAGACTGCCTGCCTTTCAAGCAGACGACCCGGGTTCGATTCCCAGCCAAGTCGCCATGTGTCATTGCATTGCACTTTTGTTTCCCTTGTATGTTGTTGCTCAGGAATTAGTTGGACACCTTACCACTGGCATTACATGCCTTGGTGGTGTAGTGGTGAGACTGCCTGCCTTTCAAGCAGACGACCCGGGTTCGATTCCCAGCCAAGTCGCCATGTGTCATTGCATTGCACTTTTGTTTCCCTTGTATGTTGTTGCTCAGGAATTAGTTGGACACCTTACCACTGGCATTACATGCCTTGGTGGTGTAGTGGTGAGACTGCCTGCCTTTCAAGCAGACGACCCGGGTTCGATTCCCAGCCAAGTCGCCATGTGTCATTGCATTGCACTTTTGTTTCCCTTGTATGTTGTTGCTCAGGAATTAGTTGGACACCTTACCACTGGCATTACATGCCTTGGTGGTGTAGTGGTGAGACTGCCTGCCTTTCAAGCAGACGACCCGGGTTCGATTCCCAGCCAAGTCGCCATGTGTCATTGCATTGCACTTTTGTTTCCCTTGTATGTTGTTGCTCAGGAATTAGTTGGACACCTTACCACTGGCATTACATGCCTTGGTGGTGTAGTGGTGAGACTGCCTGCCTTTCAAGCAGACGACCCGGGTTCGATTCCCAGCCAAGTCGCCATGTGTCATTGCATTGCACTTTTGTTTCCCTTGTATGTTGTTGCTCAGGAATTAGTTGGACACCTTACCACTGGCATTACATGCCTTGGTGGTGTAGTGGTGAGACTGCCTGCCTTTCAAGCAGACGACCCGGGTTCGATTCCCAGCCAAGTCGCCATGTGTCATTGCATTGCACTTTTGTTTCCCTTGTATGTTGTTGCTCAGGAATTAGTTGGACACCTTACCACTGGCATTACATGCCTTGGTGGTGTAGTGGTGAGACTGCCTGCCTTTCAAGCAGACGACCCGGGTTCGATTCCCAGCCAAGTCGCCATGTGTCATTGCATTGCACTTTTGTTTCCCTTGTATGTTGTTGCTCAGGAATTAGTTGGACACCTTACCACTGGCATTACATGCCTTGGTGGTGTAGTGGTGAGACTGCCTGCCTTTCAAGCAGACGACCCGGGTTCGATTCCCAGCCAAGTCGCCATGTGTCATTGCATTGCACTTTTGTTTCCCTTGTATGTTGTTGCTCAGGAATTAGTTGGACACCTTACCACTGGCATTACATGCCTTGGTGGTGTAGTGGTGAGACTGCCTGCCTTTCAAGCAGACGACCCGGGTTCGATTCCCAGCCAAGTCGCCATGTGTCATTGCATTGCACTTTTGTTTCCCTTGTATGTTGTTGCTCAGGAATTAGTTGGACACCTTACCACTGGCATTACATGCCTTGGTGGTGTAGTGGTGAGACTGCCTGCCTTTCAAGCAGACGACCCGGGTTCGATTCCCAGCCAAGTCGCCATGTGTCATTGCATTGCACTTTTGTTTCCCTTGTATGTTGTTGCTCAGGAATTAGTTGGACACCTTACCACTGGCATTACATGCCTTGGTGGTGTAGTGGTGAGACTGCCTGCCTTTCAAGCAGACGACCCGGGTTCGATTCCCAGCCAAGTCGCCATGTGTCATTGCATTGCACTTTTGTTTCCCTTGTATGTTGTTGCTCAGGAATTAGTTGGACACCTTACCACTGGCATTACATGCCTTGGTGGTGTAGTGGTGAGACTGCCTGCCTTTCAAGCAGACGACCCGGGTTCGATTCCCAGCCAAGTCGCCATGTGTCATTGCATTGCACTTTTGTTTCCCTTGTATGTTGTTGCTCAGGAATTAGTTGGACACCTTACCACTGGCATTACATGCCTTGGTGGTGTAGTGGTGAGACTGCCTGCCTTTCAAGCAGACGACCCGGGTTCGATTCCCAGCCAAGTCGCCATGTGTCATTGCATTGCACTTTTGTTTCCCTTGTATGTTGTTGCTCAGGAATTAGTTGGACACCTTACCACTGGCATTACATGCCTTGGTGGTGTAGTGGTGAGACTGCCTGCCTTTCAAGCAGACGACCCGGGTTCGATTCCCAGCCAAGTCGCCATGTGTCATTGCATTGCACTTTTGTTTCCCTTGTATGTTGTTGCTCAGGAATTAGTTGGACACCTTACCACTGGCATTACATGCCTTGGTGGTGTAGTGGTGAGACTGCCTGCCTTTCAAGCAGACGACCCGGGTTCGATTCCCAGCCAAGTCGCCATGTGTCATTGCATTGCACTTTTGTTTCCCTTGTATGTTGTTGCTCAGGAATTAGTTGGACACCTTACCACTGGCATTACATGCCTTGGTGGTGTAGTGGTGAGACTGCCTGCCTTTCAAGCAGACGACCCGGGTTCGATTCCCAGCCAAGTCGCCATGTGTCATTGCATTGCACTTTTGTTTCCCTTGTATGTTGTTGCTCAGGAATTAGTTGGACACCTTACCACTGGCATTACATGCCTTGGTGGTGTAGTGGTGAGACTGCCTGCCTTTCAAGCAGACGACCCGGGTTCGATTCCCAGCCAAGTCGCCATGTGTCATTGCATTGCACTTTTGTTTCCCTTGTATGTTGTTGCTCAGGAATTAGTTGGACACCTTACCACTGGCATTACATGCCTTGGTGGTGTAGTGGTGAGACTGCCTGCCTTTCAAGCAGACGACCCGGGTTCGATTCCCAGCCAAGTCGCCATGTGTCATTGCATTGCACTTTTGTTTCCCTTGTATGTTGTTGCTCAGGAATTAGTTGGACACCTTACCACTGGCATTACATGCCTTGGTGGTGTAGTGGTGAGACTGCCTGCCTTTCAAGCAGACGACCCGGGTTCGATTCCCAGCCAAGTCGCCATGTGTCATTGCATTGCACTTTTGTTTCCCTTGTATGTTGTTGCTCAGGAATTAGTTGGACACCTTACCACTGGCATTACATGCCTTGGTGGTGTAGTGGTGAGACTGCCTGCCTTTCAAGCAGACGACCCGGGTTCGATTCCCAG
The DNA here is from genome assembly GCA_039105355.1 of Benthosema pterotum. Classification (NCBI taxonomy): domain Eukaryota; kingdom Metazoa; phylum Chordata; class Actinopteri; order Myctophiformes; family Myctophidae; genus Benthosema; species Benthosema pterotum. The sequence continues at coordinate 52,667,729 of CM076974.1, forward strand.
CCAAGTCGCCATGTGTCATTGCATTGCACTTTTGTTTCCCTTGTATGTTGTTGCTCAGGAATTAGTTGGACACCTTACCACTGGCATTACATGCCTTGGTGGTGTAGTGGTGAGACTGCCTGCCTTTCAAGCAGACGACCCGGGTTCGATTCCCAGCCAAGTCGCCATGTGTCATTGCATTGCACTTTTGTTTCCCTTGTATGTTGTTGCTCAGGAATTAGTTGGACACCTTACCACTGGCATTACATGCCTTGGTGGTGTAGTGGTGAGACTGCCTGCCTTTCAAGCAGACGACCCGGGTTCGATTCCCAGCCAAGTCGCCATGTGTCATTGCATTGCACTTTTGTTTCCCTTGTATGTTGTTGCTCAGGAATTAGTTGGACACCTTACCACTGGCATTACATGCCTTGGTGGTGTAGTGGTGAGACTGCCTGCCTTTCAAGCAGACGACCCGGGTTCGATTCCCAGCCAAGTCGCCATGTGTCATTGCATTGCACTTTTGTTTCCCTTGTATGTTGTTGCTCAGGAATTAGTTGGACACCTTACCACTGGCATTACATGCCTTGGTGGTGTAGTGGTGAGACTGCCTGCCTTTCAAGCAGACGACCCGGGTTCGATTCCCAGCCAAGTCGCCATGTGTCATTGCATTGCACTTTTGTTTCCCTTGTATGTTGTTGCTCAGGAATTAGTTGGACACCTTACCACTGGCATTACATGCCTTGGTGGTGTAGTGGTGAGACTGCCTGCCTTTCAAGCAGACGACCCGGGTTCGATTCCCAGCCAAGTCGCCATGTGTCATTGCATTGCACTTTTGTTTCCCTTGTATGTTGTTGCTCAGGAATTAGTTGGACACCTTACCACTGGCATTACATGCCTTGGTGGTGTAGTGGTGAGACTGCCTGCCTTTCAAGCAGACGACCCGGGTTCGATTCCCAGCCAAGTCGCCATGTGTCATTGCATTGCACTTTTGTTTCCCTTGTATGTTGTTGCTCAGGAATTAGTTGGACACCTTACCACTGGCATTACATGCCTTGGTGGTGTAGTGGTGAGACTGCCTGCCTTTCAAGCAGACGACCCGGGTTCGATTCCCAGCCAAGTCGCCATGTGTCATTGCATTGCACTTTTGTTTCCCTTGTATGTTGTTGCTCAGGAATTAGTTGGACACCTTACCACTGGCATTACATGCCTTGGTGGTGTAGTGGTGAGACTGCCTGCCTTTCAAGCAGACGACCCGGGTTCGATTCCCAGCCAAGTCGCCATGTGTCATTGCATTGCACTTTTGTTTCCCTTGTTATGGAAGCAAAATTCTACCTTATTTCAATCTTGTTAGCATTTCCGGAAATGCTTTTTCATTTTAAGAATGTGGCTGCATTGTTTGCCTCAAAAATCAAATTAATAATATATAATCCGAATTGCTTTTTAATTTTCTTCTTCAAGACTGCTCATTCTTGTACTTTTCAAATTAAAAGAAAAACTCGTTTGAGATTTAATTTTCAAATCCTGCCTCAGCAAATAGTTACCAATATTCAATTCGAAATCTAAAATGTCCAAATTAAAATGCATTTGCCGAAATGCTTTTTCATTTTAAGAATGTGGCTGCATTGTTTGCCTCAAAAATCAAATTAATAATATATAATCCGAATTGCTTTTTAATTTTCTTCTTCAAGACTGCTCATTCTTGTACTTAATTCAAATTAAAAAGAAAAACTCGTTTGAGATTTAATTTTCAAATCCTGCTTCAGCAAATAGTTACCAATATTCAATTCGAAATCTAAAATGTCCAAATTAAAATGCATTTGCCGAAATGCTTTTTCATTTTAAGAATGTGGCTGCATTGTTTGCCTCAAAAATCAAATTAATAATATATAATCCGAATTGCTTTTTAATTTTCTTCTTCAAGACTGCTCATTCTTCTACTCAATTCAAAATAATAACGAAAACATGTTTGAGATTTAATTTTCAAATCCTGCCTCAGCAAATAGTTACCAATATTCAATTTGAAATCTAAAATGTCCAAATTAAAATGCATTTGCCGAAATGCTTTTTCATTTTAAGAGTGTGGCAGCATTATTTGCCTCAAAAATCAAATTAATAATGTATAATCCGATTTGCATTTGCATTGTCTTCTTTACGCTGCACATTTGATGCCATAATCAAAAAGAAAACAAAGAGGACATTGATTTTTCTTTTTCATGATCTGCCCGCAAAAGAGCTTCCATAATTCGAAAACGAATTTGCAATCCCAGCGGCGCAGGAGAGTGACGTCAGGGCCCGCTGACCGTGCTGCCATAGACACGCATACACGCGAGCGTGTATTGAAGCAGAGCCTTAGAAATAGACAGAGTTGCGCCAACTCCGTTCACTTCATTGGGCCAGTGCAATGGCGGCTCTTCTACATAAACTTCTATTGGATAGTGACAACGAATAGTGACAGCCGGAAGTTACTGAATGCATTAGAGCCTATGGGCTCGCGTGAGTACGTGCACCACGTGACCAGTCTATTTTCTGCCCCCTCAATGTCGCAACTCTGTCTATTTCTAAGGCTCTGTATTGAAGTCTATGGCATGTACGCGCATAGGCTCCGCCCCCTCCAGAGCACTCCGCTCTGGGCTCCCTGCTGCTGCTCCCTGCTGCGGTCTGAGTTGGAGCGCTTGTTACTCGCATTAAAACCAGGAAATGTTGCCTCGAATTTTCTCATATTTCTTATTAATATGTGTATATAAACTATAGCTAACTCGGCGAATCTCTTAGGTTCATCAATATTGTTCGTATAAATTATTTGGTTTGGACTCAAATATTACGATTATGAAGGATAGATTTTGTTGTTTTGATGTCCAGGGAAATCCCATTCACTTCAATTGGCTTCTAAAAGTCCGAAATCGAGAAACGATCTTTTTTAATAGCAGCTGTACGTGAAATGTTGATGGAGATTTTACACTGAAATGAATATATACTGATATAAACACATGGTTTGATAACCTACAAGTAGGCTAAAGTCATTTTCTGCTAGGCTTATGCCTTTCCATCCACGCCGTCTGTAAGTCACTCTTCCTGGGGACAGCCAGAGCAGTTTGCCGGTGGTCGTGGAGCTCTGTCTCTACTGCATCACAGTCTACACACCAAAGCAGGGGTTTTCAACCAGTGGTCTAGGGGCTATCAGTGGTCCTTGAGAGGGTTCCAGGTGGTCCTCAGCTAAAGGAGGGTTGGATCTTTATTGAGTACGGGTCAATTTGGTATCATTTTAGGCTAAAATCTGCATTAGGCCTACTTAATTTCCATAAATCTACACAATTAGAGAATGTTACTGTTACTTATCAGGGCCGGATCTAGAGGGGGGGGGGGGGGGCACCCAAGTGTGCATCCTGCCCACCCAATGAAAGGCAATATCAGTGGTTTTCAACCAGTGGTCTGGGGACCACTGCATGGTCCTTGAGAGAGTTCCAGGTGGTCCCAGCTAAATGGTGGAAAGTTGGTTAACCAGATGTAACTCTCTGAGAATGTAAAAATGGAATGGATCCTTGTGGGTCCATTTGGTTTCATTTTTACACTCTCAAGAGTTAAAATATACATCATCTGAATTAGCCCAAGTCCACACAACTAGAGAATGCAGTAGAGAATGTATTTACATTTTGATCTTTATGTTTGCAGATCAAAATTCCAGGCTATGTTTCCAGCCAGGAATTGTGGACAAAAGCAAAATAAATCTTTAGTTGGTCCGTGGCTCAAATGCTAAATAAATAGTGGGCCCTGGTGTAAAAAAGGTTGAAAACCACTGCTTCATATAAAAACTTTGGAGTTGCCCACCCTGCCATTCTTCCAGCCCACACTAGAAGGCTCGGGCTGGCTAATTCCGGCCCTGATTGTTATTTTGATTGACTGCCATCTCTCCTAAATACAGTGGGCAAAATTCTTTAGTTTTGATTTTTTACAGGCTAAATGTCATCAAATGGTGGTCTGTGTCAAATACTGAATCAACAGTGGGCCCATATCAGAATGGTCATACTGCTGCTTTACTAAACAGTACTAAATTTAAATTGAAAGTTGCCACTCAAAAGAAAATATGAATTGTGTAATGGAAGATTATGGCACTGTGTTTGGAAAGAGAAAGTGCTTTTAAAAACGGTGGATCTCAATGGAGAATTGCTCCATCACATACTGTATGGGCTATGTAGAAGTGTGAATGAGAATGTGAATACAAAACAATACCAAACATGGGTTGTTATTGATGCGTTGAGGTGTAGAGATGTTAGGCCAGCCTGAGAACAATGGATTTTAATGAATATGAAGTGGCTGTGTAAAACATGTTATCAAGTTGTATTGTATAGCACTTGTTAAGAATGCATGTCCCCTTCATGAAATTGATTGTCCCGTTTTACTTGGGAAAGGCCATCAAATTAATAAATGAAGTGGCACACCACATAATACAAAAAAAAAAAAAAAAAAAAAAAACTTCATGTAGGCCTATACAGAAGGTTTAAATGTTGTGTCCCTATCCCAGCACAATTAAACAAAATTGACATCCAATTCATTGATTCATTGCCCACCCTCTGTAGTTAGCAGTGTCTACCATACGCCAAAACAACTGTTTCGGAGTGATCCTACATGCCTACAAATACAACAGATTTACTGCATTAATAACAAAAAGGTACTCCAAATATAGCTGAGTAGCTCACAACCTCAGCCTAAAAGCGAAATATCTCTCCATAATCCCAGGGAAACCCTCTTGGTTTGACTTATTTTCTTCTAAAATGAGCAATCAAAAGTATAAATCCCTTCAAATCCAAATATTCAAAATAGCAGTCACCACAGTGACCACACAACAACACACGAGTGTGAATGAACTTCAGTTTATTGCATAAACATATAGTTTTATATGCCTTTGCATGTAAACAGTGTACATGTACAACATTGAAGAAGGCTTTGTAGTTCTGAAGGCAGAAGTCCTACCTAGCCAACGACAAGGACAGAAAACAGAGTTGTACAAGACGTGGGTGATTATCAACAAAGGCAATAGCCGTGTACTGACAGCAAACTGCACCTGTATGGCTGGGTATGTATCTACACAAATATAACTTTCCATAACTTTGTAAATGAACGTTTAAGCCACGTGCCAGTAACTTATGTAATAAGTCAATACTGCATGCAGTACCCACTGTTTACAACTGTAAACCTGTGATGTGATAAATGATTCTGATTTAGATTGTAATATGATTAGCCATAGCTCATACAATATGGTACTCACCTGTAATGTTGTACTACAGGGACAAATAATACATATTCCTCATTCTTACACATTTGTTTACTATTTGCCTAGAACCCTATGGTATTATGGTTAAAATGTTGTACAGAGTTCAAATGAAATGGTGACCTTTTACTGATGGGTGCATGTAAATTGTATATCATTCCAGGTTGGGGTCATGCTGCAGCCATGCAGCTGCACATATGTTCAAAGTGGAGGTGTTCGTCAGAATGGGAGACAGAATCTTCTTGCACCTCTGGCCCTTGCATGTGGATTGGAAGAATAACTAGCACCACCTTTCATCGGGCATGCACAGTGAAAACTGATTCAGCTAAAATGAACCTGGTAAAAGACATTATGCATTATGACAATGTTGATTTGAACTACAATGCTGTTCTATGGGGAAGAGAAAAGGAGGGCATAGCCAGAAAACAATACATGGAATTGATGCAAAAAAAAGCATAAAAACTTTGAAGTAAAACAATGTGGTCTAATTGTACATGAAGACACACCACATCTTGGAGCATCGCCAGATGGAGTGACCAACTGTTCCTGTTGTGGGAGAGGAACACTTGAGATTAAGTGCCCATACAAATACCGTGATGGACTGGCAGGGAGTAGGGAGGACACCCAGTTCTGCTTAGACAAATCTTTGAAACTTAAGAAAAGTCATCAGTATTACCACCAGGTGCAACTTCACATGGCAGTATGTGACGTCAACTACTGTGACTTTGTTGTTTGGACACAGCCTGTAGTCATGAATCGCATTCCCAAAGATGAAGAAATGCTGCAAGTAGACCTGCCTAAAGCTGAATTATTCTTCAAACAATATGTATTGCCAGAGTTATTAACATGTAGCATGGATCCACTCATAGCAACCCCTTCTGTCTGCTCATACTGTAACAAGGCGGAATTTGGCAAAATGATAAGCTGTGACAAATGCAAAAGTTGTTACCATTATATATGTGTACAAATAAAAAGAAGACCTGCGAAATGGAATTGTGAACAATGTAAAAAACAATGAGTTTTATTCAAACACTCTTACACAGATGCTATGGTCCACAATTCATGTTAATTTGCCTCTGTATGTCTGTAAAAGAAAAACAAATGTTCAATCCAGGTTCTGCAAAAAAGGGACTAAATTAATTTTGCTCCAAGTTCCATGCTACCAAAATATGATCTGCCATTGGCTATACAAGTGTATTTTTGTATGTCTGTATCTAAATGTTTTCTTGGAATGAAAAGGGTGCCCCCTCTAAACAAGTCGAAATGGTTTTCATGTAGTTATCCACAATCTTACATATTTTTAATCAATTTTATATTTCAAATAATTTCATAGCTTCATCTTCTAGGAACTATACTCTTGCAAAGATTTGTTAATGCTCCACATACAATTACCATATCATCCAAGAGATCAGCCTGAGTGACTGGAAGAACGGTTGTTAGAATTTTGAAATTCTTCCATCTACCGATTATTCTTTCAATGTGTATTCTAACATTAGACAACTGTCTTGATGTATTGACTTCTTGAGCAGAGAGCTGCTTTTTACCTTTAGTGAAGTGAGGGATTTTAAGGGTGGCGCCATGTACAGCAAGTTCATCTCTAATTGTAAAGCCACGATCAGCCAGAATTTCATCATTTCTTTCGAGAAGATCTAAAAATCCAGACTCTACTGTAATTTGTTTGTCAGAAACTCGCCCACCCCAGCCTTGTGACAGAAAAGTAATGGATCCTGCTGGTGACATACCAATCAAATATTTGATAGTATTATGGTGTTTATAAGTTGACCATGTTTGAGCCCTTGAATTTAAATTGGTCAGTCTGTTAATAAAAATCTCTGTACAGTCAATGATGCATCTGCAGTGTTTATACTTTGGTTTAAAACACTTTGGCATGTTCTTTAGTACCATATGCTTACTTGGCCATTTGATGAGAGGTTTTAAAACCTGACTCATAACTGGGAGCCATCTTCTTAATATTTTTGATATGTCACATTCAGCAACATTGAATCGAAAAGCTAGGTCTTTGTTGCTGAGACCTAATCTGAGCTTCATTAATATAACCAATAGATGATCCTCCAAACTCATAGAGGCACGGACAACCTGGACATTAGTTTTAAGTTTTAGGATCAACCACTCAAAAAGAATGCTTGTTAAACCTGTGAAGAACACAACACTTGCCACTTTGTTTTTGATTGAGCTGTAGGAAAAATCAGTGTTTCTCAGTTTTTCTTTTAGTTGCTCATTTTCAGCTTTCAGTTTGTTGATGTCTGAGCGTAGGGTGACACACTCTGTAGAAAGCAGGGTGAACTGATGCTGGAGATCATCATAGACAGACTTCATGACAGTGGCTTCTGAAAGAGAACAGTGGTTTTACATGGATTAACTTCACATACAGTCCTATGTTATATTTCAGCTCTTCAAAAATGCCTGAGCTACAATCTGACTGTGCAAGTGTGCATAGCATATTCTTTTTTTCAATATACATTTTGAGGTGGGGTAATGATATGAATGAAAACATGTACACTTGTGTAATACGGAAACCACACATTGATCTATCTAACCAAAGGAAAATATTGTGTAAAATAAACAAATGTAACAAACAACTACATTGACAGAGCTACTCGTTCATCATCATGACTATTACATGTCATGGTCAGACGCTGAAGATCGCTGGACATGTTTTTGAGGTTCTTACCAGTGCATGGCCCCACTGTGGAATCCGATGCCTCCTGGTCTGCTATGGGCTGCTGTGGATCACATTCACCACCATCCATCACTGGAGTGGGACTAAACGGATCACCATCTCTTTTTCTTTTCCTCTTAAATCTGTAGAGAGTTAATAGGCTACTTATTTGTATATAAATACAACAACAAAGCAAGGAGAATAAGGAATGCAAACTCATGTGGGCTACTAATCTCCTTGAATTACCCGCCTCTGGCATAAAACGTCAAATCTACTAAGCAACTGTTGGCCTAGCTGTAATGTTTACCTCTCAAGTTTGGCTTTAGATGTGTTGGGGTCTTTCCCTGCGTGAGGGAAGATGGAAGGCACAAAGCCTGGATTCTGGTAGTCCATAGATGCTGCTCCTATAAAATATGTTTGCTTTACTCACACTTTAAATATATCCATAACAGAATCAACGATAGTCTATTTTTAACCTCGCGTCACCAGGCTAATCAACTTTACACGATAGCCTACTACTATACTGTCCCATAAATCGGGCTACTCTCTGGTCCATAGCAATGGGAATCATGGGCCAGAGTGGACCAACTCCAGAGTGGAGTCGATTAGAACTTAGTCCCAACTCCAATGCACATACATAACTAGCTCTGGTCCAGAGCTCCGCTGCTTCTGAGTCTGACTTGCATTGGAGCTCTGTTGGTCTCCGTGCATTCGGCCATTACTCCACCCGACCAGCCTCTCTTCTCTAGTGGATATATAAAGAACGTTTTACCTACTCACCAAAATAAACACGTCTTGTGTCATTAGAAAGCCTACTTACCTTAGTGGAAACACTCTGAGCCCCCCACCACACAGATTAAATGGACTTTTTGGCCAGAACGCGATCGTTTTTCACTGAAGGAAAAATATTTCCTATGGAACTTTTCTATTGGCAATATGGGTAGAGGGCGCAAATCCGGGTTGTTTTTCTGGTGAAAAACGATCGCGTTCTGCCCAAAAAGTCCATTTTATATGTGTAGTGGGGGGCTCAGGGTGTTTCCACTAAGGTAAGTAGGCTTTCTAATGACACAAGACGTGTTTATTTTGGTGAGTAGGTAAAACGTTCTTTATATATCCACTAGAGAAGAGAGGCTGGTGGGGTGCAGTAATGGCCGAATGCACGGAGACGAGCAGAGCTCCAATGCAAGTCAGACTCAGAAGCAGTGGAGCTCTGGACCAGAGCTAATACATAACATACATACAGTATGGCATGCTACATTGCATATAGTTAAGTATACATTTAAATAAAACCTGAATTCTGCTATACATGTGTCGATGCGTTTATTTACCTGATATGAAATGTGCACTGCAAAGTCGCGCATTTTTAATGAGGTCCTCGGGCCAGTCTGTTCTCCGGATAGCTTGCAGCCAAAGCCGTCTGCGGTTAGTACTAAAAGGAGTCCTTTTTGTGGGAATCCGGTAAAACTGAAGACCTTGCTTCTTGCTAGGTCGGTTTTGACAACCCACCGCACAACACGACATTATTCACAACGGGTTTTAAACTAACTTCTTCCAAAACAGAGCGAAAACAATGCCGAACTATAGGCAGACCTATTCTAAGTCAATTACTTCCGCATGTCTTCTTGCATCCTTGGTGCGCGCGCAGCCCCAAGTGTTTGCAGAGCCTTAGAAATAGACAGAGTTGCGACATTGAGGGGGCAGAGAATAGTCTGGTCACGTGGTTCTAGTACTCGCGCGAGCCCATAGGCTCCAATGCATTCAGTAACTTCCGGCTGTCACTATTCGTTGTCACTATCCAATAAAAGTCTATGTAGAGGAGCCGCCATTGGACTGCCCCATGGAGTCAACGGAGTTGGCGTAACTCTGTATTTCCAAGGCTCTGAGTGTTTGTTAACAAGAAATTGGTCTATTACGCTAGGGGGAGCTGTGGACATTTGAGGCTGCACATTGTCAAAAGGGAAAAAGGAGGACAGTGTGGCTTTGCATGCAGGTGGAAACAAAAATGGCTAAAACCGTGATAGAGATGCTAAGGGAGGCCGCTGCTGCTTTAGAACAGCAGCAAAACCACCCGCCAACAGCAGATTCAAGTCTGTCTTCGTCTTCCAGAACTTCCAACACATCATCACCTTCTGCTCCTGATCGCCGCAACAGTGCTCGAGGTAAGATTTTCCAGATGGTCATTAAAGCTAGCTAGCTAAATAACATGCAGTTTACCCGGACTGTTACCCCACCTCCCGTTTGATTTTGATTTATTTATTTTGATCAGAAGAACATCACATACAGTTGAGGATAAAAACACAATAAAGTCCAGTACTTATTTCCACACACACACACACACACACACACACACACACACACACACACACACACACACACACACACACACACAGGCAGTCAGTAAGCAAAGGACTAACACAAACTTTATTGAAACAATTTGCGCTCTTAATGAAACCGGCGCGCAATGAAGCCGCGCGCGTACACGTGCGCGCACGCGCGCGCGCACCCAGATGACGTACACACACAAAGCACGTGGCTATCCCCACGTGTGTCCGCTACAGGTTTCTATAGCAACCATTAGTAAACACACAGAGAGGGGAGACAGGGGAGACGGGCGAATGCCTCTGCACTGCACACCCCCGGCCCACCCCCCCCCCCCCCCCCCCCCCACACACACACACACACAGGCAGTCAGTAAGAAAAGGATTCACACAAAGTTTATTGAAACAATTTTTAATGAAACCGCCGCAACAAAGCCGCGCGCGTACACGTGCGTGCACGCGCGCGCACCCAGACGACATACACACACAAAGGAATTATTGGGCTGTATGTTTGTCTCACCATTTATGTTTGTATGATTATGTATAACTAAACTACATCCTGATTTTTTATTTTTTCTTATTCTGTATCTTCTTTTTAACATAATTCAAAAGAAAGTTCAATTCAGTTCAATTTATATTGTGCTTTTTTCCCATATTTCTTCCAGCAGAGGTTTTGAGGCTGTTTAGTCCATACCCTGCACAAGGTACGCAGCGGAAGTCGACCTCACCAGCCATCATGTCTAAAAGAAAAAAGACAACATATACACACCTTTTCTTCTGCCTGTCAAAAAGAAAAGACATTCAGGTCCCAAGTCCAGCAGAGAAAAGAGAACTTGAAAGGGCAGGCTTAGGGGAGAGGAAAATTATATTCCCAGGTAGGTCAACATTATGTTTGCATAATGTCAGTAAAACCAGTGCTTGAGCCGTGCTATCTGAAATTTCAAAGATTGGTCAGCTTTCTAACTTGAGGGCACTAGAGGTGTGCCAGGTAACAATACCATAGCAAGCTAATCTTCCTGTATAGAGGGTATGCACATGATCTCACAGCATGGAGGAGTCACAGGGGTTACGCTTGCTGAGTGGCAGAAAGACAAGAGGCGCCATTACAGTGGCTTGAATGCTGTGAAAACCACACTTAAAATTGTAAAAAGCTGTTGTGTGATTGACTATCTATACAAATATATTCAACAGGAGAGCAGAACTATCTTTTTACAGACTGCTAAAAACTAAAGAGAAGCATCGCTAAAAAAAAAAAAAAAAAAAAAAAAAACAATTAGAAACCATGCGTGGAAATGTGGGAGTGTGGTTTCTCCTGTTATACTCAGTCATGTTGCAGCATGTTTTGCCACTCAGTATGTAAACACTTTACATGTTTACAGATTTTAATCTCAAAATGTGTTAATAAATGATTGTACAAGTTATTTCGTATTAAAAAGCGCACCTTTTTCACTCAGAGAAAAATTACATCTCAGTCAAATAGGTACATGTACTTTATATGAACATGTTTTTTTTTTTTTTTCTTTTAATCACCTCTGACGGCAGGACTTGCCCATGTTGTTGTATTAAAGCATAAATCTTTACATTTTGTTTTGTTTTTTCCTCTCAGATAAATACTGTGGCACATCTGACTTTGCTGATTGCCTACAGCTGAACTTTCCACAACTAAAGGACTGTGGTGGGTTTCAGCTTTTGCGAAGCCGGGGTTCGACAAGGTCCAAGGTGTTGGAGGTCATTCCTTGCCCACAGGATGGGTATACTCCAGAGGCGTTGTGCAGGAAAGAACTTGGTGTGGGGGCAGCTGTTATTTACATCAGGCCACTCCAAAAAGACATTGACCTGCTGGTAATTATTTGTTTATGATGTAGTATTTCATTATTTAGAGTATGATAGAATATTGAATATAATATATATAGAATATAATATATCCCCAGCCAGTAACCCTCACAACTGAAATATGTCTGTATAAAATAAGACTGTTCAAATCATCCTGAATTCTGTCACACACACACTCACATCACACATATCACCTCTGCCACAACTGGACGAGACATTGGTGTGAACAATGTGAATTTGAATGTCAACTCAAACTTCAAGTTGAAACTTTTTCATCTGCTATTTTGCACTATTTTTAACCTTATTTATTTCATGTGTGGTTTGATATTAATGTACTATTGTTGCCTGAATGGAAGTGTGGTTGTTGTTTTTATGTTTTTAAGGAGCTGCTGGACAGTTGAATTTCCCTTTGGGGATGAATAAAGATTTATCTATCTATAATTCACCAAGCTAATGTAAATAAAGATATGTGATTGCTTGATTTTTGTTATCACTGTGTCTCGTTTGTGCTAGGATCCTCCCAGTGTGCCCCTCACTTCTCAAACAACGGGACCAATGGTAGAATGTGTCTACTGTGCGGCGAAATTTAGCTTCTCCGAGATTGAAGGCCACATTGACTGTTGTGAGAAGTGAGACATTTCTTGTTTATACATACTGTATACATCATACAATTTACATGATGTAAATCCATGAAGTCTTACAGACATTTTATGATTTTAAAACATCAGTTGCCTCTATTTTCTAATGTTATTTTGTTAGTATGCCGCATACACTGACTGAACTGTTATGGATGATGTTTTAGAATTCTTTCAGTGTATTAACAACTTCCTGCTAACATTCCAAGAAAAAATAATTCAGATTCAAATGCTGAAGAACCCGTGGAGAAAAGCCCATCAGGAAGCTCAGAGGAGACCCAGGCAGGAACCTCAGCTGCTGCTAGCTCATCAAGCAACCAAAATCCACATGAAGAAAATAAAAGCAGTAGCTCTGAAGGTACAGCTGTCTCATTGTTTATAACCACATACAGTTTATGAATCAAAGTACTGATACTTATGCTGTCCTTACAAAATAAACATCACACAAAAAGTTCAGGAAGTTGTTTGATTTCTCTGTTGTATCAATGCTTCTTGGCAATACATTTTATACTGTTGGAAAGCCCACAAATGCATGTTCCTTACAAATGGGGGATTTGTACTGGAAATAAACAGGCTTTCCAACAGTATAAAATGTATTGCCAAGAAGGATTGATACAACAGACAAATCTACCAAATATACACATTTCTGGACTTTTTGTTCTATTTTAGCTGATGTCTTAAAAAGTCTAAAATCAACTTTTTTTAAAACTATTTTTGTACAGTTTTCAATTATAACGTCTTGATTTTCAGAGTGGACAACAGAACCGGATGTTTACAAGGCAGCCAACATGTTTCGACGCCACTTACTCAACAATGCTGAACTCAAGCCAGGGTTGGTTGCCAGGCTTGATCTCACATCCACCGAGGAGGATCGTGAAAGGGAAATTCTAGCTTTCTACAAAAAAACCAGGAATTGAATGGGCAAGCCCATTTTCTGCTATACTTCTTGGTAGGTATCTTTCTTTAAATACATTTTACTGCAATATTTGTAACAAGAACAGTGATTGCAACTGAAAACTGTAAGGTAAAGTAAATCTTTCAACTTGCTAAATATGCCCAGCTTCAAAAATAAAGCAGCTCCTTTATTTCCTGTCTTACATTTTATGTGCCAAATTGAATAATCCACGTGTTTTACTGCAGCAGTCACAACAACCATGATCAGGCACACCTGTATTAATTTGATAATACAGGTGATAAGACAGGATGTGGTTGAGCTGGGAATAAAGCCTATTGTAACAGATTGGCCCTTACATTTCATGCACATTCACAGAAGTCTACAGAGTAACTCCTTGTATTTCAGGTGATGCAGCTATTGGAGATGGGGTAAAACGCCATTTTCTTTCTATGGTAATGGAAAAAATCCAGTTTGGATTCGATCTTGACCTTGGTGAGTTTTTACAATTTATCGTTTTGTTTGTAAAAAAAAAAAAGAAGAAAAAAAAACAATAAATAAATCCAATTATGCCTCAAACAAAAGTAGTGGGGTTGGATTAACTGACTCTGAGTAAATGGCCCTAAAGCCCTTGCTTTATCTCAGTTTGACAATGGAGTGCATACTGTGTCATGGTGAAAGCTTTCTTGTACAGATTTTTTTTTACATAATTTTCACAAATAAATATTTAACTGAAAATCGTCTTCTCCGTTCATACAGTATGACACTGCGTAAAGCATTATCAGTGCAGACATGTACTTGGAGCATTTGCAATGTCACCTGCAATTAAAAAAAACTGTTAGGACAATGCTGTTGTCTCACCTGAAATCAGCTTTTATTTGTATCTTTTGTTTTTGACCCTCAGACCCAGAGAGCCCTGGCAGAAGTCTTCTTTTCAATGGGACAGGTGATCACATGGTCCCATCCACTTCCAGACCCCTGATACAGGGAGATCTTTTCAGAGTAGCTGGACGTGCCATAGGACATTCCTTTATCCATGGAGGTCCTCCATTCACTGGACTGAGTCCAACAATGTTGCAGCTAATTCTTGGAAGTAACGAGGATGCGCTTGAGCTTGAGCTTTCTGACTGCCCTGATACAGATGTTTTAGAAGTGGTGTCTTTAGTAAGTGTCACTTCAAGTTATTGCTTTATTTTGTCATGACACTACTATTTTAGATTTGCGTGAATTGATTATTCCTATGCTAACATGCAAATATGTTTACTTGTATTTAACATAAAAAAGCATAGACCATAAAAGTGATATACCATTGCTTCACTCTATTAATTGTAGCTTGATAGTCAGAGGGAACTGACCCCCGAGGAACGATGCACGGTGAACAACCTGGCCAACCTCTGGGATCTTCCTCGCGTCAATGTTGACAACCGGAGGTGGTTGTCAGAGAACATGCTACAGATTGCGGTATATGAATAATTCCAAATTAAATCAAGTACATGTGAAAAAAATGGTTACATGTATTTGCACTTTCTAAATAAATTTCTCAGCCCTTTTATTGTGTAAAAGGCATTAAAAGTATAAGCAATTATTTGTAAAACAAACTGATTCACTAGTCTAATGTCTTTTTTTCCACCAACAATTGTATGTTAAATTATACTTGGCAAACTCTATCTTTTTGTAGGTCATTGAACGGAGAAAAAAACAAATAAAGGATCTACGCAGTGGGCTGAAAGACTGCGGTGTTTTCTACATGATCAAAGAGCGTCCAGCCCTAGTCCAGGTCCTTTTTCCAAGATCTGCAGAGCAAGTTATGGATTCACAGGTAATTCGCTTCTCATATGAAACTGCTGACTGTTTACATAAATATCATTATGGTTATTATTGTCATTGTAATTATAAAACTAGAGTAAGGCTTTAAGTAAGAGTAAGTGTAACATCTTGGAATTCAGAAAAAATCATCAGACAACAAGCCTCCATCTTTATATACAATAAAGGTTGTCTTTTCTACCCCTGGTCTTTGCAATGGTCTGTTAATATACCCTTTTAATTTAGTGTTTGAAACTGTTTGTACTTTTTAGACCATCTTGAAAAGAATCATCTGGCCGATGCCCGATAGTGAGGATGAGGATGACCCCAGCAGCGTGGAGGAGACATGCCTGGTCACAGGCTTTTTGAGAGACTACATTGAAAATGGTCAGATTATAAATGTTCTTAGAATCTCAGAAATACAGTAAATAGATCGGATTTGGAACAATGCATATCCTAGAGCTGTTGCTAAGTATTCACATTGAGTCCATATTTATGGAAACACGTTGGTGAAAAAGTCACATTTTATTGTATAAAGTGCAAGTTTTTAAAATCACTTTACAGTGAAGTGATGTTGGTGGGTAAACTTCAAAAATTATGTCGCTTGTTCTTGGGTTTTAAAATATTTATGCCTGTATCTTTGTAGGGTCTTCTCAGGAACTAAACGAACTCCTGAAGTTTTGGACAGGTTGGAGTATACCTCCCCAGCACCTGTATGTTGAAGTTTCCACTGAAATTACCCTGCCTGTAGCCTCAACGTGCCTCACAATGCTGAAACTGCCTCTGAAGTGCCCAACTTACCAGACATTCAAAGAGAACCTGCAAGCATCTGTTAGAAGTACAGATTTTGGATTTGGAATGATCTGATTTGAATGAGAAACTGAGTGTCTTTAACCCTTGTGCATCCCTCCAGTTCACTACCCTTTGGTGATCCTCGAGCCAAAAATGTAAACGCACAAAAAACTGCTATAAAATCGTCATACATTAATATTTTTTTCTGATTTTTGGGTTAGGGTTAGGGTTTGACTGAAATTTTAAAACCTGACACAAGACATCCAGGTTGCTGACCCCTGCTTTTAAGTTTCAATGTTCGTATTTGTTTGAAACTCACTTCAGACCCCCAGATGTGCAAATTAATGTTCTTTTTCATACTATTCATTCAAGTAAATGGCTTTCAGTTGTTGATCAGTTAGCCACATGCCACAAGGCATTACCTCTGTTTGCTGAAATGAGACTGTTTGCGGAAAGATGACTGCACCCGTCAATTATCGTTAACCTTCAAACCGTTTCAGGAAAAACATGTTATTGTTGCCATTGCCACCAGTTAATGTAGAAATTATAGTATACACAGTTAAGCAGTGTGATATTTTATTGACAAATGTTTAAGGTTGTTGAATAAAGACAACTTAAAAAAAAAACACAAGTTGCCCTTTCTGCTTCCAGAATGCACCTAAAATGCACTATAATACTTAATTTGACCTTATCTAATCTTTAGAATTAATATGTCCAACTGTCCTAACCCAATCAATCAATAATAATAACTACAAACAGTATCAAATGGGAAGTTTCCACTAAGCTTGGATATGAGAAGGGGAGGGGGAGACTGTCACTGCATCAACTGCTGTAGTGTGGTTGTGTAGATGTCCAGTGCGTCCAAGAAGGGAACATTGGGGTCAGGTAACCTAGCCATGTCCTCCTCAGGCAGGTGTCGCTGCAGCTGCACTTGGGGTACTTCAATGTGTTCCCCTCGACCTCCAAGGTCATTAAAGCCGTACGGACCATCCCAATCAATACCATAGTCTGCCTCCACCTCGACACAAATAAAAGACAATTGGAATTTTAAGATTATTACACATTTTATAAACTTTGTTGTGACTCTTTCAGAAAACCGAGGCTTTATTTAGATTGTCAAATACAATACAAAACCTATAAAATCTTCAAAAATTTCACTTCAACATTTTCAGTCACAGTTTTAAAATGTTAAGCTATGTAATCAGTTCTTAACTTGAATATTGAATTTCTGTAATCTAGCCATATGATTTTAGTTTTTCTTAAAGTATAATTAAAATGTTGGCTCCTAATATGATACACTCAACTGTTTTAACATACCTGGTAGGGATCCTCAAGGTTTCTGAATGATGCCCAAAGTTGGATGGGAGACTGGCCACCTGCTGTTCTCAGGCTATGATGGTTCCAAGCATCCATGAAGAAGGCCAGTTGCCTCTGTAGTTGAGGCAGAAAAGCCCAGTGAAGTGCAAAAAGATGAGTCTCATCATCAGGATTCAACATCCCTTCTCTCTCCAGGTTTCTAAAGAGAACATGGAATGGGTCAAGGACTTGGATGTACGCATCTCTCCATAGGCGTTCTATCCTGGAAGGGCAAGTGACATGATAAAGAAAAAATATATATATTTTTTGCTTTGAATTACAATTGATAATTGGTGGTTGTTATGACTCTACAATGTTTAAATGGATGTTCAGGAAATTCAGTAATTGCTTTAGAAATGTGTCTAGCTTAATCAGGGATCTCATTTATAAAGGCTGCCTATGCACAAAAGAAGGCGTACAACACTTGTAAGCAATGTTTGGGATTTATAAAAAACAAAGAACAGCTGATTTGATTTGGTTCAATTAACTCTGAGTTAAGTGCGTGTGTGCGACAGTAAAAAGCTATCATATAGCTTTATGATATATGTATATTGGCTCAACAGCATTCAGTGACTTTGTCAGCTACTTCAACAACTGTAGTGAATTTAAAGACACTGAAATGCTGTTAAGACATGTTCAATTTTTAAAAACTCACGTTCAAACTACATTCTGCAGCTGCACCATGATCCTGCTCACTCAGAAATATTAACATATAATCTACAATATTATAGAAATTATATTCCATCAGTGTGCCCAATCACATGAGTGATAAGAGATCATTACTCATTGATTGAAAAATGAGATTACACAACACATGTGCAATAAACATTTCAGTGCAGCTATCTTGTGTGCACAGTGAATTCACAATGTATAATATTAGAATGTGAAGACAAAAACTGATTTTCAAAGAAATGACTGATGTGCATATTTAGATAGTCCAGAATAACAAACTAATATCCAGCTAGGATTAGATTGTGACGGACAGTAAAGCTCTGCTAATGAAAGAGCTATGATACAGACATGTGAATCAAGTCATTTGGTCCAAGTCTCAAGTAAGTCCTGAGTCATTTTTTCTTGAGCAAGTCAAGTGGAGTCACAGGTTATGTCAAGTCAAGTCGATTCATTAGTTAAGGCAAGTCAGGTCACTTATTTGCCTTCAAGATTAGATACTGCAGTCTTACCTGCAGTATCTGATCTTTATTACGAGAAGAGATGAGTTATTAGTACCTTTCTAATAGTTATATTTCTATCTATTTCTAACCTGTATTTACATTGTTTACTGTTCATAACCTCTATTTCCTACATTTACTTTACTTTTGTCGTTGTTTGATGTTTGATACAGAAATATGTTTTAGTTTCACTGATGAGATAAAAGAGGGGACTAAAACGTTAGTCGTTGTTATCAGACATTCAAAGTATAGTATTTTCCCTCAATTGTCAAGTCAAAGTTTATTTCTATAGCACATTTGCAAATAACCTCAGTGGACCAAACTGCTGAAAACTACAAATAATCAACAATAATTTTTCAGGTCAAAAATACAAGGCCCAAGGGGATTAAAAACGTCTGTCTGCATGAGCTCTGATCAGATCAGATCGGCCAGAGAAAAAAAAAAACACATGTTTTTACATGTAATATTTAAACTGCAAACAAAATAAACACAAAAAAGTATTACTTTGATATGGACTGGTCAACTGGTCTGATCCTATGCACAGTTCTAAAATGAGGTCCTGGTCTTGGTAGAGTACTTGCCAAAACAACAAAGTATGAAAATGTTTGATATTAGAGATAAGCAAACTACACATTAGGTTTTATGTTGGTGGGCAGAGGAGAAAAGACCACAACATCCAACAATTATGTTAGTATAAAAGAAGAAATAAAACAATAAGAAAAAAAGTTTGAAAGTAGTCCTCTGGACCCTAAATGTTGTTTTAATCCTTACACAATGTTTTTCTCATAATACAGTGCTATTGAAAACTTACCGCTGGTTATGGACACTCCTTCCAGTAATGTGCGAGTTCCGGTCCTCTCCCCTGTGTTCCACCATGAATTGGGCAACCTCAATATTCTCACCCCCCTTGTCAGAGCGCACACGTGATGGCAAACCAAATTTGTTGATGGCCCCAATGAAGCTCTCCAACACAGTAGATGCCCGATTGTTTGTTGCAGCAGACAGATAAACAATTAAACGGCTGAAGCCATCTATTCCACCGTGAACAACAAATCTCCAGCTATTGATAAAAAAGGGAGAAGAAAAAACATTTCTAAAATATATAAGATATCAGGCATCAAATAGTAATTTCAAAAAGGATCATACACAGCTTATTTGACACAAAGAAAGGTAGGTACTATGATAAAAAGTTATGAGAAACAATTTTTGAAAAATACCGTATTAATTTGTGGTTTCCATCGATGTGCCACATTGCATTTGGTGCAGGAACAGAGTATTGCCTCCGTCTTAGTGTCCTATTGGCCAAGGCCCGCACTTCATTCCCAATTGGGTCCACTCTTTTTAAGGAATCACGTACTCTTGTAACTACAGTAACAATAGCAAATATTCAATTTCAAAGACAAACCACATGAAATATTAACAGCACCTCAAAATAAGTGATAACACAGGTAATGCTAATTAAGGAAATATTTCATTCATGAAATGGCTTATTTAATTTAAATTTAATTTTATTCTTATTTATTATATCATCATGTTTAATCATCCTTGTTGTAAAGCACTTTGAACTATATTTTTGTATGAAAAGCACTATGCAAATAAAGTTTACTATGTTATTATGATTTAGATCAAACTGAGAGAATGTGCACTGACTGAGCTTACTGAGGACTTCATACTGTGGTGGCAGATCTCCTTTCTCGCTCCATCCCAGCACCAACCCCAAATGTTGTGTGTAAGGACTGACACGCACACAGTTTAGCTTTTGAATTCACTTTTCTTTAGTCAACCTCTTGTCTCAGTACAGAACCAGAACTTCCGTGTTATAGCGCGCCTTTACTGAACTACGTCAATATCCCATGAACCCACAGTCTCTTAAAGGCATGACATTATCTGCAAGACTCATTTACTGTAACTCACTGTACATGTTATTAGGGAACATAACACATACATTCATATGTGGATAGACTTTATATCAAACGTACTTTGGACTAGCAGTCCCCTGGCATGAAGGAATGACTTCATCATCCTGTATCCTGTGTTAGGATGACTCTGGTGGATTTCTGCAATGACGGCATCCAGCTCTTCATCACTCATTGCAGAATACATGTCTGACATTCTAAACAAACAAAAAATATTTTTTGAAAATTATCATGGCAAGAGCAAGAAAGGTGATTTGTTAATTTTTTTTAACTGACCAGTTTCACAGCAGTCATTTTGACGTGAAATATTACTCAAGTAAAACTACTAAAGTACTTTGCATAAAACTACTCTTAAAAGAACAATTTATTCAAAGGGTTACTCAAATAAATGTTATGGAGTAAATGTAACGCGTTACTAAACCCCTCTGTTAGCTACACATGTGCTGCTGCGTTCACATAGTCTTGGATCATCTGCTGTACCTGGTCAGTGTCATCGAAATGGCTGCTGTGTAAATGGACATTGACCAAATTGATGAATCCATGTGTGCTTTACACTGCAGCAGTCACATCACTGATCAGGATTTAAGTTAACTCTGACACAAAACATCAAATGGCAACATTTATGTATATTAGGGTGCATGGTCCCTTTATTAATAACGATAATAATAACAATAATAATAACATAATACTGAGGAAGAGGAGCCTGTTACCTTAATCCGTTGCTTTGCATCCTCCGACGGATGGTCTGTTCGCCTACGCCAAACAGCTTCGCTATTTCCCTAACTTTGAAGCCATGTAACACATAGTTTTCTATGGCCTCGAAAGGGATGTCGATGGCTGGTCGTCCTGGTCCCCTTTGTATGGACCTTTGAGGCTCCAAAGCATCAAGTCGTTCCAGGACTGAAGACAGGTTAGCTAAGGCAACGTTATTAACATCTAAATCTGTGGCGGCAGAGTACGCAGCCAAGCTCTCGAGCACTTGCTCAACTCGGTCACGGGCATCAGATTCCGATATAATGTTTAAATCCATCTGGGCAGCTAATTCTAACAGAGTTTGCACAAGTTCAGGGAGCGCCATGCTGAAGTCAGTAAACAACAGTCTACAATCCAGGCAAATGTGCAGCGTCAAATGTCCACAGCTCCCCCTAGCGTAATTAGATGCGCAGCACGGTCAGCATGAAGCTGAAAGGAGCGGGCCCTGACGTCACTCTCCTGCGCCGCTGGGATTCAAGTAGTAACGGTGTAGGTACCAGATGTTCCCGGCTGGGAAATCTTCCCAGGGTCCTCCCACTACCAGCGCGCATCCGACTGACGTCATCACGTAGCCTTAAAGGGACACTTCACCTTTTTGCAAAATAAATATATGTTGATAACATTTAGAAGATTTAGAACCAGTGTTGGGACATGTGCACTACGTAACTCAATATATTACATAATGTATTACCAAAATGCAGTAATGTGTAATATAAATATATTACTTAACTAAAACAAGCTAATATATTATACTTTTCTTTCTGCATTACTGCACTACTTTCAATATTACTTTCTGTCAATCTGTCTCGTTGAGAGTGTTCTTCTGAAATTATCTTGACAACTGCAGAGGTTAAATAATTATTTATTTTCTATCATTTGTCATCAAATTATTTACTGGCTTCCATGAATTTAAGGAATATATTGCAGGTATGCCACTGGCCTACGCAATATTTGATTAATAGTGATAATATTTAATTATATATTTTGTAAAAGGATTTTCTTAAAGTAATATGTAATAGTAATATTAATATATTACACTTGCTCAGACAGTAATATTGTAATATAATATATTGCTTTAAAATTAAGGTAATAATTAATAAGTAATGTATTAACAAGGTATAAAGTAAGTAATATTCCCAACACTGTTTAGAACACATTACTGGGGGATCTTTATATGTGTAATATGTGGTTTTAGATATATTATGAATGTGGAACCTTTAAGGGTTCACAAGAGGTTTTATTGACACTATAAGATCCTACATTCACAACACTAAATGGAACAAACCATTAAAACCTCTTATTCTCTCCCATTTCTCAGGTTCCTGGATGAATGGATTTGTCCATCTGCACTGTTAGATGAACACCACACAACCTCCTCTCCAAAGACTTCATAGTCGGCAACACTCCAGGAACCTACACACCCCATTTCATTAATTGGTTTGTCCAACATGGAACTGATCATAACAATGTTTCTGCCAAGTCTTGGAATGGTAATATTTCATTACCACACCATATCATAAGGCTTATATTTACTATTTTGTGCAGAACACTCTGATTTTACACTAATTGAGAAGAACTAAACCGTGCAGTCTCTGGGCCAGGTTCCAATATGCATCCATAAACACCTGTAAACCATTTAAAGGTAGGGTAAGTGATTTGAAATGCATGGTGTAGTACCAGCCTATTGCACTAGGGGCGTCCAACAGTAGCTACACTATGTGAACCTGCTGCTCGATCCTGATTGGAGGAGAATTCGCCACCACCTGGGGAACTTTTATTAGCTCCTCTGCTAACGTGGGGGAGGGGAAAACTCCATATATGGTTTCCACACCTTATAATAGAGCATTTTAACAGAAAAAAAAAATGTGGGTGATATCTGACAAAAGTGAAATCACTTCCCCTACCTTTAAATGCATTAGATCAAATGTTATAAAATCTTTGGACTTGTTCATGTCCAAGCAATGTTTTTTTTTTTTTTTTTTTTTTTTTTTTTTATATATATATATATATAGTTTTTTATCCCACGATTTTGTAACCCATTTTTTCATCCAGTGCCAATTCCTAATGTGATCCTGGGCTCTACACACCCTCCACCAACCTGGGGAGGCAGCGGACTGGCCTCATGCTTCCTTCAATGCATGAGGAGTCCAAGCTTCCTTCTTTTCACCTGACAGGGAGGAGTTTCCCTGGTTGGATGTAGCGCGTGGAAGGAACACGTTATTCCAACCAGTTCCCTCCATCAGGCGCCCCGGCTGGCCAGGGGGAGGCAGTTTAGAGTCCAGGATTACAGCACATTACAACACAGAATGGTTAATATTGTTTTATGAAACGTAATGTTGTGTGTTTTATGCTCTATGTGTTGATCTGATGAAAGAAATTAATTTAGCCAAACAGATCCAAGTAGTTAGCTAAACAGCTATGTTAACTATGATAACTATGATAATAATGTGTTCATACTCAGCACAATGGATTTATGTTTAATAATAATATGGGGTATGAGATCTGAATGGACAATGGTGTGTGGCCTGTCAAAGACAGATGGGTTGACCTGCGGGGTCAATGGATATGTCAGTAATATCACCATGATCCTCAGATAGAACTATTCATTGCATTTAGCACAATTTACAGTTGGGAACTTGTAGGTCTGTGGAATAAACAAATAAACGTTGAATAACCTGACGTAAAATTCAGTTCAGCTCATTTCCCCGTTCCCCTCATGCGTTTTTTGATAAAGTGAAACAAACGATTAAAATCTGCTCTCTCCTCCTCTACCTGAGGTTCCTGCTGGGGGTGCCCCACTGCCCATCCATGTGCACTGTTAGATGAATACCATGGGCCTCCTCTCCAAAGACTTCATGCTTGGTCTGTAGGTCTGGAACCTACAGACCCCATTTCATTAATTCATTCATGTATTTATTCTTTGTTAACCAAGTCTTAAACGATCATATTTCATTGTCATATCATTGTATTTACTATTTTGTACAGAACATTATGATTTGACAGTAATTGAGAACTAAACAGTGCAGTCTGTGGGTCAGATTCAAACACGCACCCATAAACATGAGGAAAAACATGAGGAAAAACAAATATATTAGACCAAATGTTGTAAAATCTGTGTGCTTGTTCAAGAAATGTAATAAATGGACAATGAATGGATCATTGATTTGATTATTGTACAGTAAACCACAACCATATTCTCATCCTAAATGATACAGATGCAGATGTACAACAAGTGTTCATATTGGTGTTGCATGCTCTATTCAATCCATGGATAGAGGTCGAAGCGGCTGTGCATGGTGAGAGGAGTTGTGCACTCTCCTTGTGAGTCCTCATAAACGACAAGCAGTAAGCAGCAGGCTGTTTATTAGCCTGGCCAAGCCAGGCTAATAAACAGCTGCAGCACAATTTTTTGACTGGGATACATTTGGGAAAATAGGTTAATCCAAATGTCATTGTGAATGTGCAATAACACTACTACAATCTTAAAACACAATTTGATTTGGTATAGATAGATGGAAAAGGACACCATATACCAATGTGCAAATGACAATATACTGATACTGACTTGTTGGAACACTTGATCTTGTGTTTATTACACTATGGCAAGGTAAAACTGACCTTCAGAGCCTTGTGCTGGATAGGAGGGAGTGAATTGGGCTACCAGTAGTTTCATAATCTCAGTTGATATTTTATTTTGAAACCCTCAAGACTAAAGTGAAGACATCATTGGCACCAAGGGGTGTAATTACCCAGATAGCAAAATGCATTGATTCAACCAAAATTCAACGTTGAATCAATGCATTTTGCATTGATTCAACCAAAATTCAACGTTGAATCAATTCATTTTGCTATCTGGGTAAGTACTGTCACCATGGACGTGCCTAGAGTTTTAGAGGGATGGGCTGAAATCACGTAAGATGGCACTTTTGGACAAAAATAGCAGATTTACAAGCATCAGCGTGGTGTGCGTGCAGCATTCTCCTGAATGCTGGCATGAAAAGCAGTGGCATTTGCATTTCTTGCTGCATTGTAAAGGCTGCATTTGTTGTTAGGAACAGGCAGTTGTTTGTCAGACAGGTAAGTATGCATGACTGTCACCTCAGACACATGGATAATACCTGTGAGAAATCAATTCATTTATTTGCTGTGACAACTGACTGACTGACTGTCTGTCTGTCTGTCTGTCTCTCCCTCTCTCTCTCTCCCTAAAACGAACTAGTTCGTTTTAGGGAGAGAGAGAGAGAGGGAGAGACAGACAGACAGACAGACAGACAGACAGTCAGTTAGTTGTCACAGCTGTGACAACTAACTGACTGACTGACTGACTGACTGTCTGTCCCTCTCTCTCTCTCCCTAAAACGAACTGTGACAACTAACTGACTGACTGACTGACTGACTGACTGACTGACTGACTGTCTGTCTGTCTGTCCCCTCTCTCTCTCTCTCTCTCTCTCTCTCTCTCTCTCTCTCTCTCTCTCTCTCCCTTAAAACGAACTGTGACGACTGACTGACTGTCTGTCTCTCCCTCTCTCTCTCTGTCGCTCTAAAACGAACTGTGACAACTGTGTGTGTGTGTGTGTGTGTGTGTGTGTGTGTGTGTGTGTGTGTGTGTGTGTGTGTGTGTGTGTGTGTGTGTCTCTTTCTCTAACAAAAAAATAAAACTAACGACGACGCTCTCCTGCTGCTATAAAAGAAAATAATACTGATAATAACACGAATAAGCACGAAATAAGTTGCAATCGGTCAAAAGCAAAAGCCAATCAAAAATATGTAACGTCATCACGTAATACAAAACGTGCGTGCGTGAGAAGCTACGTGATGACGTCAGTCGGCTGCGCGCTGGTAGTGGAGGACCCCGGGAAGATTTCCCAGCCGGGAACATCTGGTACCCACAACGGCTGCGGCCTGTAGGAAGGTCCTGCCTGCAGGATCCTGCAGGCAGGACTGTCTCTGAGGAGTATTAATGTAGGCTACAATTGTCTACAATACAAAATGTTCACCCACATTATTCACCCACTCTAATAAAGTGGAAATTTGTATTTGTATCAATCCACTCAGCTGGTGGATGCCTGGATGGTTGAGACATACGGACAGAGCCCATATTATATATATATATATATATATATATATATATATATATATATATATATATATATTTATATATATATATATATATATATATATATATATATATATATATATATATATATATAAATTCATTTAATAGCTCCTTTATTCCTTTATTCCTTTATATGAAATATAGGGTGACTTGATTGATTGACAAAAGGGCCTATGTCAGCTCAAACCTATAACAAATATGGAAATATATATATGTGCCAGAGAGAAATTAATTCACTTAATAATTCACTTAATAGTTCCTTTTTATGAAATATAAGTTTCCATAGTACCGAGGGCCGCCACTGGGAGCAGTAGGGAGGTCATTCCTGCAAGATCCTGCAGGCAGGACCTTCCTACAAGCCGCAGCCGTTACCTCTCCTGGGATTGCAAATTCGTTTTCTAATTGTGGAAGCTCTTTTGCGGGCAGATCATGAAAAAGAAAAATCAATGTCCTCTTTGTTTTCTTTTTGATTATGGCATCAAATGTGCAGCGTAAAGAAGACAATGCAAATGCAAATCGGATTATACATTATTAATTTGATTTTTGAGGCAAACAATGCAGCCACATTCTTAAAATGAAAAAGCATTTCGGCAAATGCATTTTAATTTGGACATTTTAGATTTCGAATTGAATATTGGTAACTATTTGCTGAGGCAGGATTTGAAAATTAAATCTCAAACGTGTTTTCGTTATTATTTTGAATTAAGTAGAAGAATGAGCAGTCTTGAAGAAGAAAATTAAAAAGCAATTCAGATTATATATTATTAATTTGATTTTTGAGGCAAACAATGCAGCCACATTCTTAAAATGAAAAAGCATTTCGGCAAATGCATTTTAATTTGGACATTTTAGATTTCGAATTGAATATTGGTAACTATTTGCTGAGGCAGGATTTGAAAATTAAATCTCAAACGAGTTTTTCTTTTTGATTTGAATTAAGTAGAAGAATGAGCAGTCTTGAAAGAAGAAAATTAAAAAGCAATTCGGATTATATATTATTAATTTGATTTTTGAGGCAAACAATGCAGCCACATTCTTAAATGAAAAAGCATTTCGGCAAATGCATTTTAATTTGGACATTTTAGATTTCGAATTGAATATTGGTAACTATTTGCTGAGGCAGGATTTGAAAATTAAATCTCAAACGAGTTTTTCTTTTTAATTTGAATTAAGTACAAGAATGAGCAGTCTTGAAGAAGAAAATTAAAAAGCAATTCGGATTATATATTATTAATTTGATTTTTGAGGCAAACAATGCAGCCACATTCTTAAAATGAAAAAGCATTTCCGGAAATGCAAACAAGATTGAAATTAGGTAGAATTTTGCTTCCATACCTTGTATGTTGTTGCTCAGGAATTAGTTGGACACCTTACCACTGGCATTACATGCCTTGGTGGTGTAGTGGTGAGACTGCCTGCCTTTCAAGCAGACGACCCCGGGTTCGATTCCCAGCCAAGTCGCCATGTGTCATTGCATTGCACTTTTGTTTCCCTTGTATGTTGTTGCTCAGGAATTAGTTGGACACCTTACCACTGGCATTACATGCCTTGGTGGTGTAGTGGTGAGACTGCCTGCCTTTCAAGCAGACGACCCGGGTTCGATTTCCAGCCAAGTCGCCATGTGTCATTGCATTGCACTTTTGTTTCCTTGTATGTTGTTGCTCAGGAATTAGCTGGACACCTTACCACTGGCATTACATGCCTTGGTGGTGTAGTGGTGAGACTGCCTGCCTTTCAAGCAGACGACCCGGGTTCGATTCCCAGCCAAGTCGCCATGTGTCATTGCATTGCAGTTTTGTTTCCCTTGTATGTTGTTGCTCAGGAATTAGTTGGACACCTTACCACTGGCATTACATGCCTTGGTGGTGTAGTGGTGAGACTGCCTGCCTTTCAAGCAGACGACCCGGGTTCGATTCCCAGCCAAGTCGCCATGTGTCATTGCATTGCACTTTTGTTTCCCTTGTATGTTGTTGCTCAGGAGTTAGTTGGACACCTTACCACTGGCATTACATGCCTTGGTGGTGTAGTGCTGAGACTGCCTGCCTTTCAAGCAGACGACCCGGGTTCGATTCCCAGCCAAGTCGCCATGTGTCATTGCATTGCACTTTTGTTTCCCTTGTATGTTGTTGCTCAGGAATTAGTTGGACACCTTACCACTGGCATTACATGCCTTGGTGGTGTAGTGGTGAGACTGCCTGCCTTTCAAGCAGACGACCCGGGTTCGATTCCCAGCCAAGTCGCCATGTGTCATTGCATTGCACTTTTGTTTCCCTTGTATGTTGTTGCTCAGGAATTAGTTGGACACCTTACCACTGGCATTACATGCCTTGGTGGTGTAGTGGTGAGACTGCCTGCCTTTCAAGCAGACGACCCGGGTTCGATTTCCAGCCAAGTCGCCATGTGTCATTGCATTGCACTTTTGTTTCCCTTGTATGTTGTTGCTCAGGAATTAGCTGGACACCTTACCACTGGCATTACATGCCTTGGTGGTGTAGTGGTGAGACTGCCTGCCTTTCAAGCAGACGACCCGGGTTCGATTCCCAGCCAAGTCGCCATGTGTCATTGCATTGCAGTTTTGTTTCCCTTGTATGTTGTTGCTCAGGAATTAGTTGGACACCTTACCACTGGCATTACATGCCTTGGTGGTGTAGTGGTGAGACTGCCTGCCTTTCAAGCAGACGACCCGGGTTCGATTCCCAGCCAAGTCGCCATGTGTCATTGCATTGCACTTTTGTTTCCCTTGTATGTTGTTGCTCAGGAGTTAGTTGGACACCTTACCACTGGCATTACATGCCTTGCTGTGTAGTGCTGAGACTGCCTGCCTTTCAAGCAGACGACCCGGGTTCGATTCCCAGCCAAGTCGCCATGTGTCATTGCATTGCACTTTTGTTTCCCTTGTATGTTGTTGCTCAGGAATTAGTTGGACACCTTACCACTGGCATTACATGCCTTGGTGGTGTAGTGGTGAGACTGCCTGCCTTTCAAGCAGACGACCCGGGTTCGATTCCCAGCCAAGTCGCCATGTGTCATTGCATTGCACTTTTGTTTCCCTTGTATGTTGTTGCTCAGGAATTAGTTGGACACCTTACCACTGGCATTACATGCCTTGGTGGTGTAGTGGTGAGACTGCCTGCCTTTCAAGCAGACGCCCCGGGTTCGATTCCCAGCCAAGTCGCCATGTGTCATTGCATTGCACTTTTGTTTCCCTTGTATGTTGTTGCTCAGGAATTAGTTGGACACCTTACCACTGGCATTACATGCCTTGGTGGTGTAGTGGTGAGACTGCCTGCCTTTCAAGCAGACGACCCGGGTTCGATTCCCAGCCAAGTCGCCATGTGTCATTGCATTGCACTTTTGTTTCCCTTGTATGTTGTTGCTCAGGAATTAGTTGGACACCTTACCACTGGCATTACATGCCTTGGTGGTGTAGTGGTGAGACTGCCTGCCTTTCAAGCGGACGACCCAGGTTCGATTCCAAGCCAAGTCGCCATGTGTCATTGCATTGCACTTTTGTTTCCCTTGTATGTTGTTGCTCAGGAATTAGTTGGACACCTTACCACTTGCATTACATGCCTTGGTGGTGTAGTGGTGAGACTGCCTGCCTTTCAAGCAGACGACCCGGGTTCGATTCCCAGCCAAGTCGCCATGTGTCATTGCATTGCACTTTTGTTTCCCTTGTATCTTGTTGCTCAGGAATTAGTTGGACACCTTACCACTGGCATTACATGCCTTGGTGGTGTAGTGGTGAGACTGCCTGCCTTTCAAGCAGACGACCCGGGTTCGATTCCCAGCCAAGTCGCCATGTGTCATTGTATTGCACTTTTGTTTCCCTTGTATGTTGTTGCTCAGGAATTAGTTGGACACCTTACCACTGGCATTACATGCCTTGGTGGTGTAGTGGTGAGACTGCCTGCCTTTCAAGCAGACGACCCGGGTTCGATTCCCAGCCAAGTCGCCATGTGTCATTGCATTGCACTTTTGTTTCCCTTGTATGTTGTTGCTCAGGAATTAGTTGGACACCTTACCACTGGCATTACATGCCTTGGTGGTTGTAGTGGTGAGACTGCCTGCCTTTCAAGCAGACGACCCGGGTTCGATTCCCAGCCAAGTCGCCATGTGTCATTGCATTGCACTTTTGTTTCCCTTGTATGTTGTTGCTCAGGAATTAGTTGGACACCTTACCACTGGCATTACATGCCTTGGTGGTGTAGTGGTGAGACTGCCTGCCTTTCAAGCAGACGACCCGGGTTCGATTCCCAGCCAAGTCGCCATGTGTCATTGCATTGCACTTTTGTTTCCCTTGTATGTTGTTGCTCAGGAATTAGTTGGACACCTTACCACTGGCATTACATGCCTTGGTGGTGTAGTGGTGAGACTGCCTGCCTTTCAAGCAGACGACCCGGGTTCGATTCCCAGCCAAGTCGCCATGTGTCATTGCATTGCACTTTTGTTTCCCTTGTATGTTGTTGCTCAGGAGTTAGTTGGACACCTTACCACTGGCATTACATGCCTTGGTGGTGTAGTGCTGAGACTGCCTGCCTTTCAAGCAGACGACCCGGGTTCGATTCCAGCCAAGTCGCCATGTGTCATTGCATTGCACTTTTGTTTCCCTTGTATGTTGTTGCTCAGGAATTAGTTGGACACCTTACCACTGGCATTACATGCCTTGGTGGTGTAGTGGTGAGACTGCCTGCCTTTCAAGCAGACGACCCGGGTTCGATTCCCAGCCAAGTCGCCATGTGTCATTGCATTGCACTTTTGTTTCCCTTGTATGTTGTTGCAGGAATTAGTTGGACACCTTACCACTGGCATTACATGCCTTGGTGGTGTAGTGGTGAGACTGCCTGCCTTTCAAGCAGACGACCCGGGTTCGATTCCCAGCCAAGTCGCCATGTGTCATTGCATTGCACTTTTGTTTCCCTTGTATGTTGTTGCTCAGGAATTAGTTGGACACCTTACCACTGGCATTACATGCCTTGGTGGTGTAGTGGTGAGACTGCCTGCCTTTCAAGCAGACGACCGGGTTCGATTCCCAGCCAAGTCGCCATGTGTCATTGCATTGCACTTTTGTTTCCCTTGTATGTTGTTGCTCAGGAATTAGTTGGACACCTTACCACTGGCATTACATGCCTTGGTGGTGTAGTGGTGAGACTGCCTGCCTTTCAAGCGGACAACCCAGGTTCGATTCCAGCCAAGTCGCCATGTGTCATTGCATTGCACTTTTGTTTCCCTTGTATGTTGTTGCTCAGGAATTAGTTGGACACCTTACCACTTGCATTACATGCCTTGGTGGTGTAGTGGTGAGACTGCCTGCCTTTCAAGCAGACGACCCGGGTTCGATTCCCAGCCAAGTCGCCATGTGTCATTGCATTGCACTTTTGTTTCCCTTGTATGTTGTTGCTCAGGAATTAGTTGGACACCTTACCACTGGCATTACATGCCTTGGTGGTGGTAGTGGTGAGACTGCCTGCCTTTCAAGCAGACGACCCGGGTTCGATTCCCAGCCAAGTCGCCATGTGTCATTGCATTGCACTTTTGTTTCCCTTGTATGTTGTTGCTCAGGAATTAGTTGGACACCTTACCACTGGCATTACATGCCTTGGTGGTGTAGTGGTGAGACTGCCTGCCTTTCAAGCAGACGACCCGGGTTCGATTCCCAGCCAAGTCGCCATGTGTCATTGCATTGCACTTTTGTTTCCCTTGTATGTTGTTGCTCAGGAATTAGTTGGACACCTTACCACTGGCATTACATGCCTTGGTGGTGTAGTGGTGAGACTGCCTGCCTTTCAAGCAGACGACCCGGGTTCGATTCCCAGCCAATTGCCATGTGTCATTGCATTGCACTTTTGTTTCCCTTGTATGTTGTTGCTCAGGAATTAGTTGGACACCTTACCACTGGCATTACATGCCTTGGTGGTGTAGTGGTGAGACTGCCTGCCTTTCAAGCAGACGACCCGGGTTCGATTCCCAGCCAAGTCGCCATGTGTCATTGCATTGCACTTTTGTTTCCCTTGTATGTTGTTGCTCAGGAATTAGTTGGACACCTTAACCACTGGCATTACATGCCTTGGTGGTGTAGTGGTGAGACTGCCTGCCTTTCAAGCAGACGACCCGGGTTCGATTCCCAGCCAAGTCGCCATGTGTCATTGCATTGCACTTTTGTTTCCCTTGTATGTTGTTGCTCAGGAATTAGTTGGACACCTTACCACTGGCATTACATGCCTTGGTGGTGTAGTGGTGAGACTGCCTGCCTTTCAAGCAGACGACCCGGGTTCGATTCCCAGCCAAGTCGCCATGTGTCATTGCATTGCACTTTTGTTTCCCTTGTATGTTGTTGCTCAGGAATTAGTTGGACACCTTACCACTGGCATTACATGCCTTGGTGGTGTAGTGGTGAGACTGCCTGCCTTTCAAGCAGACGACCCGGGTTCGATTCCCAGCCAAGTCGCCATGTGTCATTGCATTGCACTTTTGTTTCCCTTGTATGTTGTTGCTCAGGAATTAGTTGGACACCTTACCACTGGCATTACATGCCTTGGTGGTGTAGTGGTGAGACTGCCTGCCTTTCAAGCAGACGACCCGGGTTCGATTTCCAGCCAAGTCGCCATGTGTCATTGCATTGCACTTTTGTTTCCCTTGTATGTTGTTGCTCAGGAATTAGTTGGACACCTTACCACTGGCATTACATGCCTTGGTGGTGTGTAGTGTGAGACTGCCTGCTTTCAAGCAGACGACCCGGGTTCGATTCCCAGCCAAGTCGCCATGTGTCATTGCATTGCACTTTGGTTTCCCTTGTATGTTGTTGCTCAGGAATTAGTTGGACACCTTACCACTGGCATTACATGCCTTGGTGGTGTAGTGGTGAGACTGCCTGCCTTTCAAGCAGACGACCCGGGTTCGATTCCAGCCAAGTCGCCATGTGTCATTGCATTGCACTTTTGTTTCCTTGTATGTTGTTGCTCAGGAATTAGTTGGACCCTTACCACTGGGCATTACATGCCTTGGTGGTGTAGTGGTGAGGACTGCCTGCCTTTCAAGCAGACGACCCCGGGTTCGATTCCCAGCCAAGTCGCCATGTGTCATTGCATTGCACTTTTGTTTCCCTTGTATATTGTGCTCAGGAATTAGTTGGACACCTTACCACTGGCATTACATGCCTTGGTGGTGTAGTGGTGAGACTGCCTGCCTTTCAAGCAGACGACCCGGGTTCGATTCCAGCCAAGTCGCCATGTGTCATTGCATTGCACTTTTGTTTCCCTTGTATGTTGTTGCTCAGGAATTAGTTGGACACCTTACCACTGGCATTACATGCCTTGGGGTGTAGTGGTGGGACTGCCTGCCTTTCAAGCAGACGACCCGGGTCGATTCCCAGCCAGTCGCCATGTGTCATTGCATTGCACTTTTGTTTCCCTTGTATGTTGTTGTCAGGAATTAGTTGGACACCTTACCACTGGCATTACATGCCTTGGTGGTGTAGTGGTGAGACTGCTGCCTTTCAAGCAGACGACCCCGGGTTCTATTCCCAGCCAAGTCGCCATGTGGTCATTGCATTGCACTTTTGTTTCCTTGTATGTTGTTGCTCAGGAATTAGTTGGACACCTTACCACTGGCATTACATGCCTTGGTGGTTGTAGTGGTGAGACTGCCTGCCTTTCAAGCACGACGACCGGGTTCGATTTCCAGCCAAGTCGCCATGTGTCATTGCATTGCACTTTTGTTTCCCTTGTATGTTGTTGCTCAGGAATTAGTTGGACACCTTACCACTGGTATTACATGCCTTGGTGGTGTAGTGGTGAGAATGCCTGCCTTTCAAGCAGACGACCCGGGTTCGATTCCCAGCCAAGTCGCCATGTGTCATTGCATTGCACTTTTGTTTCCCTTGTATGTTGTTGCTCAGGAATTAGTTGGACACCTTACCACTGGCATTACATGCCTTGGTGGTGTAGTAGTGGTGAGACTGCCTGCCTTTCAAGCAGACGACCCGGGTTCGATTCCCAGCCAAGTCGCCATGTGTCATTGTATTGCACTTTTGTTTCCCTTGTATGTTGTTGCTCAGGAATTAGTTGGAAAACCTTACCACTGGCATTACACTGCCTTGGTGGTGTAGTGGTGAGATGCCTGCCTTTCAAGCAGACGACCGGGTTCGATTCCCAGCCAAGTCGCCATGTGTCATTGCATTGCACTTTTGTTTCCCTTGTATGTTGTTGCTCAGGAATTAGTTGGAAAACCTTACCACTGGCATTACACCTTGGTGGTGTTAGTGGTGAGACTGCCTTGCTTTCAAGCAGACGACCCGGGTTCGATTCCCAGCCAAGTCGCCATGTGTCATTGCATTGCACTTTTGTTTCCCTTGTATGTTGTTGCTCAGGAATTAGTTGGACACCTTACACTGGCATTACATGCCTTGGTGGTGTAGTGGTGAGACTGCCTGCCTTTCAAGCAGACGACCGGGGTTCGATTCCCAGCCAGTCGCCATGTGTCATTGCATTGCACTTTTGTTTCCCTTGTATGTTGTTGCTCAGGAATTAGTTGGACACCTTACCACTGGCATTACATGCCTTGGTGGTGTAGTGGTGAGACTGCCTGCCTTTCAAGCAGACGACCCGGTTTGATTCCCAGCCAAGTCGCCATGTGTCATTGCATTGCACTTTTGTTTCCCTTGTATGTTGTTGCCAGGAATTAGTTGGACACCTTACCAATGGCATATACATGCCTTGGTGGTGTAGTGGTGAGACTGCCTGCCTTTCAAGCAGACGACCCGGGGTTCGATTCCCAGCCAAGTCGCCATGTGTCATTGCATTGCACTTTTGTTTCCCTTGTATGTTGTTGCTCAGGAATTAGTTGGACACCTTACCACTGGCATTACATGCCTTGGTGGTGTAGTGGTGAGACTGCCTGCCTTTCAAGCAGACGACCCGGGTTCGATTCCCAGCCAAGTCGCCATGTGTCATTGCATTGCACTTTTGTTTCCCTTGTATGTTGTTGCTCAGGAATTAGTTGGACACCTTACCACTGGCATTACATGCCTTGGTGGTGTAGTGGTGAGTCTGCCTGCCTTTCAAGCAGACGACCCGGGTTCGATTCCCAGCCAAGTCTCCATGTGTCATTGCATTGCACTTTTGTTTCCCTTGTATGTTGTTGCTCAGGAATTAGTTGGACACCTTACCACTGGCATTACATGCCTTGGTGGTTGTAGTGGTGAGACTGCCTGCTTTCAAGCAGACGACCCGGGTTCGATTCCCAGCCAAGTCGCCATGTGTCATTGCATTGCACTTTTGTTTCCCTTGTATGTTGTTGCTCAGGAATTAGTTGGACACCTTACCACTGGCATTACATGCCTTGGTGGTGTAGTGGTGAGACTGCCTGTCTTTCAAGCTGACGACCCGGGTTCGATTCCCAGCCGAGTCGCCATGTGTCATTGCATTGCACTTTTGTTTCCCTTGTATGTGTTGCTCAGGAATTAGTTGGACACCTTACCACTGGCATTACATGCCTTGGTGGTGTAGTGGTGAGACTGCCTGCCTTTCAAGCAGACGACCAGGGTTCGATTCCAGCCAAGTCCCATGTGTCATTGCATTGCACTTTTGTTTCCTTGTATGTTGTTGCTCAGGAATTAGTTGGACACCTTACCACTGGGCATTACATGCCTTGTGGTGTAGTGGTGAGATGCCTGCCTTTCAAGCAGACGACCCGGGTTCGATTCCCAGCCAAGTCGCCATGTGTCATTGCATTGCACTTTTGTTTCCCTGTTGTATGTTGTTGCTCAGGAATTAGTTGGACACCTTAGCACTGGCATTACATGCCTTGGTGGTGTAGTGGTGAGACTTGCTGCCTTTCAAGCAGACGA
>CM076974.1:52704586-52749844 GCA_039105355.1 Benthosema pterotum
TTCCTGGCAACAACATACAAGGGAAACAAAAAGTGCAATGCAATGACACATGGCGACTTGGGCTGGGAATCGAACCCGGTCGTCTGCTTGAAAGGCAGGCAGTCTCACCACTACAACCACCAAGGCATGTAATGCCAGTGGTAAGTGTCCAACTAATTCCGAGCAACAACATACAAGGGAAACAAAAGTGCAATGCATGACACATGGCGACTTGGCTGGGAATCGAACCCGGGTCGTCTGCTTGAAAGGCAGGCAGTCCACCACTACAACCACCAAGGCATGTAATGCCAGTGGTAAGGTGTCCAACTAATTCCTGAGGCAACATACAAGGGAAACAAAAGTGCAATGCCAATGACACATGGCGACTTGGCTGGGAATCGAACCCGGGTCGTCTGCTTGAAAGGCAGGCAGTCTCACCACTACACCACCAAGGCATGTAATGCAGTGGAAGGTGTCCAAACTAATTCCTGAGCAACAACATACAAGGGAAACAAAAGTGCAATGCAATGACACATGGCGACTTGGCTGGGTATCGAACCCGGTCCGTCTGCTTGAAAGGCAGGCAGTCTCACCACTACACCACCAAGGCATGTAATGCCAGTGGTAAGGTGTCCAACTAATTCCTGAGCAACAACATACAAGGGAAACAAAAG
Organism: Benthosema pterotum; assembly: GCA_039105355.1. NCBI lineage: Eukaryota > Metazoa > Chordata > Actinopteri > Myctophiformes > Myctophidae > Benthosema > Benthosema pterotum. The sequence continues at coordinate 52,705,240 of CM076974.1, forward strand.
TGCAATGCAATGACACATGGCGACTTGGCTGGGAATCGAACCCGGGTCGTCTGCTTGAAAGGCAGGCAGTCTCACCACTACACCACCAAGGCATGTAATGCCAGTGGAAAGGTGTCCAACTAATTCCTGAGCAACAACATACAAGGGAAACAAAAGTGCAATGCAATGACACATGGCGACTTGGCTGGGAATCGAACCCGGGTCGTCTGCTTGAAAGGCAGGCAGTCTCACCACTACACCACCAAGCAAGTAATGCCAGTGGTAAGGTGTCCAACTAATTCCTGAGCAACAACATACAAGGAAAACAAAAGTGCAATGCAATGACACATGGCGGCTCTATGCTGGGAATCGAACCTGGTCGTCTGCTGAAAGGCAGGCAGTCTCACCACTACACACCAGGCAATGTAATGCCAGTGGTAAGGTGTCCAACTAATTCCTGAGCAACAACATACAAGGGAAACAAAAGTGCAATGCAATGACACATGGCGACTTGGCTGGGAATCGAACCCGGGTCGTCTGCTTGAAAGGCAGGCAGTCTCACCACTAACACCACCAAGGCATGTAATGCCAGTGTAAGGTGTCCAACTAATTCCTGAGCAACAACATACAAGGGAAAACAAAAGTGCAATGCAATGACACATGGCGACTTGGCTGGGAATCGAACCCGGGTCGTCTGCTTGAAAGGCAAGGCAGTCTCACTACTACACCACCAAGGCATGTAATGCCAGTGGTAAGGTGTCCAAACTAATTCCTGAGCAACAACATACAAGAGAAACAAAAGTGCAATGCAATGACACATGGCGACTGGCTGGGGAATCGAACCCGGGTCGTCTGCTTGAAAGGCAGGCAGTCTCACCACTAGAACACCAAGGCATGTAATGCCAGTGTAAGGTGTCCAACTAATTCCTGAGCAACAAACATACAGGGAAACAAAAGTGCAATGCAATGACACATGGCGACTTGGCTGGGAATCGAACCCGGGTCGTCTGCTTGAAAGGCAGGCAGTCTCACCACTACACCACCAAGGCATGTAATGCCAGTGGTAAGGTGTCCAACTAATTCCTGAGCAACAACATACAAGGGAAACAAAAGTGCAATGCAATGACACATGGCGACTTGGCTGGAACCGAAGCCCGGGTCGTCTGCTTGAAAGGCAGGCAGTCTCACCACTACACCACCAAGTAATGTAATCCAGTGGTAAGGTGTCCAACTAATTCCTGAGCAACAACATACAAGGGAAACAAAAGTGCTAATGCAATGACACATGGCGACTTGGCTGGGAATCGAACCCGGTCGTCTGCTTGAAAGGCAGGCAGTCTCACTACACTACACCACCAAGCGATGTAATGCCAGTGGTAAGGTGTCCAACTAATTCCTGAGCAACAACATACAAGGGAAACAAAAGTGCAATGCAATGACACATGGCGACTTGGCTGGAATCGAACCCGGGTCGTCTGCTTAAAGGCAGGCAGTCTCACCACTACACCACCAAGGCATGTAATGCCAGGGGTAAGGTGTTCCAACAATTCCTGAGCAACAACATACAAGGGAAACAAAAGTGCAATGCAATGACACATGGCGACTTGGCTGGGAATCGAACCCCGGTCGTCTGCTTGAAAGGCAGGCAGTCTCACCACTACACCACCAAGGCATGTAATGCCAGTGGTAAGGTGTCCAACTAATTCCTGAGCAACAACATACAAGGGAAACAAAAGTGCAATGCAATGACACATGGCGACTTGGCTGGGAACCGAACCCGGGTCGTCTGCTTGAAAGGCAGGCAGTCTCACCACTACACCACCAAGGCATGTAATGCCAGTGGTAAGGTGTCCAACTAATTCCTGAGCAACAACATACAAGGGAAACAAAAGTGCAATGCAATGACACATGGCGACTCTGCTGGGAATCGAACCCGGGTCGCCTGCTTTGAAAGGCAGGCAGTCTCACCACTACACCACCAAGGCATGTAATGCAGTGGTAAGTGTCCAACTAATTCCTGAGCAACAACATAAAGGGAAACAAAAGTGCAATGCAATGACACATGGCGACTTGGCTGGGAATCGAACCCGGGTCGCCTGCTTGAAAGGCAGGCAGTCTCACCACTACACCACCAAGGCATGTAATGCCAGTGGTAAGGTGTCCAACTAATTCCTGAGCAACAACATACAAGGGAAACAAAAGTGCAATGCAATGACACATGGGCGACTTGGCTGGGAAATCGAACCGGGTCTCTGCTTGAAAGGCAGGCAGTCTCACCACTACACCACCAAGGCATGTAATGCCAGTGGTAAGGAGTCCAACTAATTCCCGAGCAACAACATACAAGGGAAACAAAAGTGCAATGCAATGACACATGGCGACTTGGCTGGGAATCGAACCCGGTCGTCTGCTTGAACACTACAGTCCACCACTACACCCCAAGGCATGTAATGCCAGTGGTAAGGTGTCCAACTAAATTGCCTGAAGCAACAACATACAAGGGAAACAAAAGTGCAATGCATGACACATGGCGACTTGGCTGGAATCGAACCCGGGTCGTCTGCTTGAAAGGCAGGCAGTCTCACCACTACACCACCAAGGCATGTAATGCCAGTGGTAAGGTGTCCACTAATTCCTGAGCAACAACATACAAGGAAACAAAAGTGCAATGCAATGACACATGGCGACTTGGCTGGAATCGAACCCGGGTCGTCTGCTTGAAAGCAGGCAGTCTCACCACTACACCACCAAGGCATGTAATGCCAGTGGTAAGGTGTCCAACTAATTCCTGAGCAACAACATACAAGGAAACAAAAGTGCAATGCAATGACACATGGCGTACTTGGCTGGGAATCGAACCCGGGTCGTCTGGCTTGAAAGGCAGGCAGTCTCACCACTACACCACCAAGGCATGTAATGCCAGTGGTAAGGTGTCCAACTAAATTCCTGAGCAACAACATACAAGGGAAACAAAAGGCAATGCAATGACACATGGCGACTTGGCTGGGAAATCGAACCCGGGTCGTCTGCTTGAAAGGCAGGCAGTCTCACCACTACACCACCAAGGCATGTAATGCCAGGGTAAGTGTCCAACTAATTCCTGAGCAACACATACAAGGGAAACAAAAGTGCAATGCAATGACACATGGCGACTTGGCTGGGAATCGAACCCGGTCGTCTGCTTGAAAGGCGGCAGTCTCACCACTACACACACACCAAGGCATGTAATGCCAGTGGTATGTCCAACTATTCCTGAGCAACAACATACAAGGGAAACAAAAGTGCAATGCAATGACACATGGCGACTTGGCTGGGAATCGAACCCGGTCGTCTGCTTGAAAGGCAGGCAGTCTCACCACTACACCACCAAGGCATGTAATGCCATGTAAGGTGTCCAACTAATTCCTGAGCAACAACATACAAGGGAAACAAAAGTGCAATGAAATGACACATGGCGACTTGGCTGGGAATCGAACCCGGGTCGTCTGCTTGAAAGGCACAGTCTCACCACTACACCACCAAGGCATGTAATGCCAGTGGTAAAGGTGTCCAACTAATTCCTGAGCAACAACATACAAGGGGAAACAAAAGTGCAATGCAATGACACATGGCGACTTGGCTGGGAATCGAACCCCGGGTCGTCTGCTTGAAAGGCAGGCAGCCTCACCACTACACCACCAAGGCATGTAATGCCAGTGTTAAGGTGTCCAACTAATTCCTGAGCAACAACATACAAGGGAAACAAAAGTGCAATGCAATGACACATGGAGACTTGGCTGGAATCGAACCCTGGTCGTCTGCTTGAAAGGCAGGCATCTCACCACTACACCACCAAAGCAATGTAATGCCAGTGGTAATGTGTCCAACTAATTCCTGAGCAACAACATACAAGGGAACACAAAAGTGCAATGCAATGACACATGGCGACTTGGCTGGGAATAAACCCGGGTCGTCTGCTTGAAAGGCAGGCAGTCTCACCACTACACCACCAAGGCATGTAATGCCAGTGGTAAGGTGTCCAACTAATTCCTGAGCAACAACATACAAGGGAAACAAAAGTGCAATGCAATGACACATGGCGACTTGGCTGGAAACGAACCCGGGTCGTCTGCTTGAAAGGCAATGCAGTCTCACCACTAACCACCATCGGCATGTAATGCCAGTGGTAAGTGTGTCAACTAATTCCTGAGCAACAACATACAAGGGAAACAAAAGTGGCAATGCAATGACACATGGCGACTTGGCTGGGAATCGAACCCGGGTCGTCTGCTTGAAAGGCAGGCAGTCTCACACTACACCACCAAGGCATGTAATGCCAGTGTAAGGTGTCCAACTAATTCCTGAGCAACACATCATACAGGAAACAAAAGTGCAAAAGCAATGACATCATGGCGACATGTGCTGACTTGAGATGCGAATACAGAACGCCGGTCGTCTGCTTGAAAGGAGCGAGGCAGTCCATTACTATCGACCACTATCACATCACCATGTCTCCAAGGCATCGTAATGACCAGTGGTACAGGTGTCCAACGTAAATAATCCTAGGCTAGCAAATCAATCCGAGGCAAGGGTAAGACAACAATGGAATGCAAAGAAAACAATCGTCAGATGACTGAACTGCATGGCAGAACTTGGGCTCCAGGGAATCTGGAGGGGGACGAACTCAAATATCGACATGAATGACCATAGGGGTCGTTCATGCTTGAAAGTGCGAGGACAGGCTGTGTCTTCTACCAGGTATATTACACACCACCAAAGGCTCATGTAATGCCAGTAGTGTAAGGTGTCCAACTAATCCTGAGCAACATCAGTACAGGGACAGAGAGAATGACAACAAGTGACACCAAGCAGAGCCCGGTTCGTCTCAGAAAGGCATGCGATCTTTCCTGGGCCTGCTCTGGTAACATTTATGTAACTAATTCAAGTTGGTAAATTGTGTGACTGAGGACTGGTACGAACCGCGGTCGTCTGCTTGAAAGGCAGGCAGTCTCACCACTACACCACCAAGGCATGTAATGCCAGTGGTAAGTGTCCAACTAATTCCTGAGCAACAACATACAAGGGAAACAAAAGTGCAATGTGATGCAATACAGGCAATAGCAAGCGACTTGGCTCGCTGGAAATCGAGCAATCTTATGCTGGAATCACCTTTTTCACCAAATCAATATAAGCCATCTGTTGCAATATGGTGTCCAACTAATTCCTGAGCAACAACATACAAGGGAAACAAAAGTGCAATGCAATGACACATGGCGACTTGGCTGGGAATCGAACCCGGGTCGTCTGCTTGAAAGGCAGGCAGTCTCACCACTACACACCAAGGCATGTTATGAAAGTGGTAAGGTGTCCAACTAATTCCTGAGCAACAACATACAAGGGAAACAAAAGTGCAATGCAATGACACATGGCGACTTGGCTGGGAATCGAACCCGGGTCGTCTGCTTGAAAGGCAGGCAGTCTCACCACTACACCCACCAGGCATGTAATGCCAGTGGTAAGGTGTCCAACTAATTCCTGAGCAACAACATACAAGGGAAACAAAAGTGCAATGCAATGACACATGGCGACTTGGCTGGAATCGAACCCGGGTCGTCTGCTTGAAAGGCAGGCAGTCTCACCACTACACCACCAAGGCATGTAATGCCAGTGGTAAGGTGTCCAACTAATTCCTGAGCAACAACATACAAGGGAAACAAAAGTGCAATGCAATGACACATGGCGACTTGGCTGGGAATCGAACCCGGGTCGTCTGCTTGAAAGGCAGGCAGTCTCACCACTACACCACCAAGGCATGTAATGCCAGTGGTAAGGTGTCCAACTAATTCCTGAGCAACAACATACAAGGGAAACAAAAGTGCAATGCAATGACACATGGGACTTGGCTGGGAATCGAACCCGGGTCGTCTGCTTGAAAGGCAGGCAGTCTCACCACTACACCACCAAGGCATGTAATGCCAGTGGTAAGGTGTCCAACTAATTCCTGAGCAACAACATACAAGGGAAACAAAAGTGCAATGCAATGACACATGGCGACTTGGCTGGGAATCGAACCCGGGTCGTCTGCTTGAAAGGCAGGCAGTCTCACCACTACACCACCAAGGCATGTAATGCCAGTGGTAAGGTGTCCAACTAATTCCTGAGCAACAACATACAAGGGAAACAAAAGTGCAATGCAATGACACATGGCGACTTGGCTGGGAATCGAACCCGGGTCGTCTGCTTGAAAGGCAGGCAGTCTCACCACTACACCACCAAGGCATGTAATGCCAGTGGTAAGGTGTCCAACTAATTCCTGAGCAACAACATACAAGGGAAACAAAAGTGCAATGCAATGACACATGGCGACTTGGCTGGGAATCGAACCCGGGTCGTCTGCTTGAAAGGCAGGCAGTCTCACCACTACACCACCAAGGCATGTAATGCCAGTGGTAAGGTGTCCAACTAATTCCTGAGCAACAACATACAAGGGAAACAAAAGTGCAATGCAATGACACATGGCGACTTGGCTGGGAATCGAACCCGGGTCGTCTGCTTGAAAGGCAGGCAGTCTCACCACTACACCACCAAGGCATGTAATGCCAGTGGTAAGGTGTCCAACTAATTCCTGAGCAACAACATACAAGGGAAACAAAAGTGCAATGCAATGACACATGGCGACTTGGCTGGGAATCGAACCCGGGTCGTCTGCTTGAAAGGCAGGCAGTCTCACCACTACACCACCAAGGCATGTAATGCCAGTGGTAAGGTGTCCAACTAATTCCTGAGCAACAACATACAAGGGAAACAAAAGTGCAATGCAATGACACATGGCGACTTGGCTGGGAATCGAACCCGGGTCGTCTGCTTGAAAGGCAGGCAGTCTCACCACTACACCACCAAGGCATGTAATGCCAGTGGTAAGGTGTCCAACTAATTCCTGAGCAACAACATACAAGGGAAACAAAAGTGCAATGCAATGACACATGGCGACTTGGCTGGGAATCGAACCCGGGTCGTCTGCTTGAAAGGCAGGCAGTCTCACCACTACACCACCAAGGCATGTAATGCCAGTGGTAAGGTGTCCAACTAATTCCTGAGCAACAACATACAAGGGAAACAAAAGTGCAATGCAATGACACATGGCGACTTGGCTGGGAATCGAACCCGGGTCGTCTGCTTGAAAGGCAGGCAGTCTCACCACTACACCACCAAGGCATGTAATGCCAGTGGTAAGGTGTCCAACTAATTCCTGAGCAACAACATACAAGGGAAACAAAAGTGCAATGCAATGACACATGGCGACTTGGCTGGGAATCGAACCCGGGTCGTCTGCTTGAAAGGCAGGCAGTCTCACCACTACACCACCAAGGCATGTAATGCCAGTGGTAAGGTGTCCAACTAATTCCTGAGCAACAACATACAAGGGAAACAAAAGTGCAATGCAATGACACATGGCGACTTGGCTGGGAATCGAACCCGGGTCGTCTGCTTGAAAGGCAGGCAGTCTCACCACTACACCACCAAGGCATGTAATGCCAGTGGTAAGGTGTCCAACTAATTCCTGAGCAACAACATACAAGGGAAACAAAAGTGCAATGCAATGACACATGGCGACTTGGCTGGGAATCGAACCCGGGTCGTCTGCTTGAAAGGCAGGCAGTCTCACCACTACACCACCAAGGCATGTAATGCCAGTGGTAAGGTGTCCAACTAATTCCTGAGCAACAACATACAAGGGAAACAAAAGTGCAATGCAATGACACATGGCGACTTGGCTGGGAATCGAACCCGGGTCGTCTGCTTGAAAGGCAGGCAGTCTCACCACTACACCACCAAGGCATGTAATGCCAGTGGTAAGGTGTCCAACTAATTCCTGAGCAACAACATACAAGGGAAACAAAAGTGCAATGCAATGACACATGGCGACTTGGCTGGGAATCGAACCCGGGTCGTCTGCTTGAAAGGCAGGCAGTCTCACCACTACACCACCAAGGCATGTAATGCCAGTGGTAAGGTGTCCAACTAATTCCTGAGCAACAACATACAAGGGAAACAAAAGTGCAATGCAATGACACATGGCGACTTGGCTGGGAATCGAACCCGGGTCGTCTGCTTGAAAGGCAGGCAGTCTCACCACTACACCACCAAGGCATGTAATGCCAGTGGTAAGGTGTCCAACTAATTCCTGAGCAACAACATACAAGGGAAACAAAAGTGCAATGCAATGACACATGGCGACTTGGCTGGGAATCGAACCCGGGTCGTCTGCTTGAAAGGCAGGCAGTCTCACCACTACACCACCAAGGCATGTAATGCCAGTGGTAAGGTGTCCAACTAATTCCTGAGCAACAACATACAAGGGAAACAAAAGTGCAATGCAATGACACATGGCGACTTGGCTGGGAATCGAACCCGGGTCGTCTGCTTGAAAGGCAGGCAGTCTCACCACTACACCACCAAGGCATGTAATGCCAGTGGTAAGGTGTCCAACTAATTCCTGAGCAACAACATACAAGGGAAACAAAAGTGCAATGCAATGACACATGGCGACTTGGCTGGGAATCGAACCCGGGTCGTCTGCTTGAAAGGCAGGCAGTCTCACCACTACACCACCAAGGCATGTAATGCCAGTGGTAAGGTGTCCAACTAATTCCTGAGCAACAACATACAAGGGAAACAAAAGTGCAATGCAATGACACATGGCGACTTGGCTGGGAATCGAACCCGGGTCGTCTGCTTGAAAGGCAGGCAGTCTCACCACTACACCACCAAGGCATGTAATGCCAGTGGTAAGGTGTCCAACTAATTCCTGAGCAACAACATACAAGGGAAACAAAAGTGCAATGCAATGACACATGGCGACTTGGCTGGGAATCGAACCCGGGTCGTCTGCTTGAAAGGCAGGCAGTCTCACCACTACACCACCAAGGCATGTAATGCCAGTGGTAAGGTGTCCAACTAATTCCTGAGCAACAACATACAAGGGAAACAAAAGTGCAATGCAATGACACATGGCGACTTGGCTGGGAATCGAACCCGGGTCGTCTGCTTGAAAGGCAGGCAGTCTCACCACTACACCACCAAGGCATGTAATGCCAGTGGTAAGGTGTCCAACTAATTCCTGAGCAACAACATACAAGGGAAACAAAAGTGCAATGCAATGACACATGGCGACTTGGCTGGGAATCGAACCCGGGTCGTCTGCTTGAAAGGCAGGCAGTCTCACCACTACACCACCAAGGCATGTAATGCCAGTGGTAAGGTGTCCAACTAATTCCTGAGCAACAACATACAAGGGAAACAAAAGTGCAATGCAATGACACATGGCGACTTGGCTGGGAATCGAACCCGGGTCGTCTGCTTGAAAGGCAGGCAGTCTCACCACTACACCACCAAGGCATGTAATGCCAGTGGTAAGGTGTCCAACTAATTCCTGAGCAACAACATACAAGGGAAACAAAAGTGCAATGCAATGACACATGGCGACTTGGCTGGGAATCGAACCCGGGTCGTCTGCTTGAAAGGCAGGCAGTCTCACCACTACACCACCAAGGCATGTAATGCCAGTGGTAAGGTGTCCAACTAATTCCTGAGCAACAACATACAAGGGAAACAAAAGTGCAATGCAATGACACATGGCGACTTGGCTGGGAATCGAACCCGGGTCGTCTGCTTGAAAGGCAGGCAGTCTCACCACTACACCACCAAGGCATGTAATGCCAGTGGTAAGGTGTCCAACTAATTCCTGAGCAACAACATACAAGGGAAACAAAAGTGCAATGCAATGACACATGGCGACTTGGCTGGGAATCGAACCCGGGTCGTCTGCTTGAAAGGCAGGCAGTCTCACCACTACACCACCAAGGCATGTAATGCCAGTGGTAAGGTGTCCAACTAATTCCTGAGCAACAACATACAAGGGAAACAAAAGTGCAATGCAATGACACATGGCGACTTGGCTGGGAATCGAACCCGGGTCGTCTGCTTGAAAGGCAGGCAGTCTCACCACTACACCACCAAGGCATGTAATGCCAGTGGTAAGGTGTCCAACTAATTCCTGAGCAACAACATACAAGGGAAACAAAAGTGCAATGCAATGACACATGGCGACTTGGCTGGGAATCGAACCCGGGTCGTCTGCTTGAAAGGCAGGCAGTCTCACCACTACACCACCAAGGCATGTAATGCCAGTGGTAAGGTGTCCAACTAATTCCTGAGCAACAACATACAAGGGAAACAAAAGTGCAATGCAATGACACATGGCGACTTGGCTGGGAATCGAACCCGGGTCGTCTGCTTGAAAGGCAGGCAGTCTCACCACTACACCACCAAGGCATGTAATGCCAGTGGTAAGGTGTCCAACTAATTCCTGAGCAACAACATACAAGGGAAACAAAAGTGCAATGCAATGACACATGGCGACTTGGCTGGGAATCGAACCCGGGTCGTCTGCTTGAAAGGCAGGCAGTCTCACCACTACACCACCAAGGCATGTAATGCCAGTGGTAAGGTGTCCAACTAATTCCTGAGCAACAACATACAAGGGAAACAAAAGTGCAATGCAATGACACATGGCGACTTGGCTGGGAATCGAACCCGGGTCGTCTGCTTGAAAGGCAGGCAGTCTCACCACTACACCACCAAGGCATGTAATGCCAGTGGTAAGGTGTCCAACTAATTCCTGAGCAACAACATACAAGGGAAACAAAAGTGCAATGCAATGACACATGGCGACTTGGCTGGGAATCGAACCCGGGTCGTCTGCTTGAAAGGCAGGCAGTCTCACCACTACACCACCAAGGCATGTAATGCCAGTGGTAAGGTGTCCAACTAATTCCTGAGCAACAACATACAAGGGAAACAAAAGTGCAATGCAATGACACATGGCGACTTGGCTGGGAATCGAACCCGGGTCGTCTGCTTGAAAGGCAGGCAGTCTCACCACTACACCACCAAGGCATGTAATGCCAGTGGTAAGGTGTCCAACTAATTCCTGAGCAACAACATACAAGGGAAACAAAAGTGCAATGCAATGACACATGGCGACTTGGCTGGGAATCGAACCCGGGTCGTCTGCTTGAAAGGCAGGCAGTCTCACCACTACACCACCAAGGCATGTAATGCCAGTGGTAAGGTGTCCAACTAATTCCTGAGCAACAACATACAAGGGAAACAAAAGTGCAATGCAATGACACATGGCGACTTGGCTGGGAATCGAACCCGGGTCGTCTGCTTGAAAGGCAGGCAGTCTCACCACTACACCACCAAGGCATGTAATGCCAGTGGTAAGGTGTCCAACTAATTCCTGAGCAACAACATACAAGGGAAACAAAAGTGCAATGCAATGACACATGGCGACTTGGCTGGGAATCGAACCCGGGTCGTCTGCTTGAAAGGCAGGCAGTCTCACCACTACACCACCAAGGCATGTAATGCCAGTGGTAAGGTGTCCAACTAATTCCTGAGCAACAACATACAAGGGAAACAAAAGTGCAATGCAATGACACATGGCGACTTGGCTGGGAATCGAACCCGGGTCGTCTGCTTGAAAGGCAGGCAGTCTCACCACTACACCACCAAGGCATGTAATGCCAGTGGTAAGGTGTCCAACTAATTCCTGAGCAACAACATACAAGGGAAACAAAAGTGCAATGCAATGACACATGGCGACTTGGCTGGGAATCGAACCCGGGTCGTCTGCTTGAAAGGCAGGCAGTCTCACCACTACACCACCAAGGCATGTAATGCCAGTGGTAAGGTGTCCAACTAATTCCTGAGCAACAACATACAAGGGAAACAAAAGTGCAATGCAATGACACATGGCGACTTGGCTGGGAATCGAACCCGGGTCGTCTGCTTGAAAGGCAGGCAGTCTCACCACTACACCACCAAGGCATGTAATGCCAGTGGTAAGGTGTCCAACTAATTCCTGAGCAACAACATACAAGGGAAACAAAAGTGCAATGCAATGACACATGGCGACTTGGCTGGGAATCGAACCCGGGTCGTCTGCTTGAAAGGCAGGCAGTCTCACCACTACACCACCAAGGCATGTAATGCCAGTGGTAAGGTGTCCAACTAATTCCTGAGCAACAACATACAAGGGAAACAAAAGTGCAATGCAATGACACATGGCGACTTGGCTGGGAATCGAACCCGGGTCGTCTGCTTGAAAGGCAGGCAGTCTCACCACTACACCACCAAGGCATGTAATGCCAGTGGTAAGGTGTCCAACTAATTCCTGAGCAACAACATACAAGGGAAACAAAAGTGCAATGCAATGACACATGGCGACTTGGCTGGGAATCGAACCCGGGTCGTCTGCTTGAAAGGCAGGCAGTCTCACCACTACACCACCAAGGCATGTAATGCCAGTGGTAAGGTGTCCAACTAATTCCTGAGCAACAACATACAAGGGAAACAAAAGTGCAATGCAATGACACATGGCGACTTGGCTGGGAATCGAACCCGGGTCGTCTGCTTGAAAGGCAGGCAGTCTCACCACTACACCACCAAGGCATGTAATGCCAGTGGTAAGGTGTCCAACTAATTCCTGAGCAACAACATACAAGGGAAACAAAAGTGCAATGCAATGACACATGGCGACTTGGCTGGGAATCGAACCCGGGTCGTCTGCTTGAAAGGCAGGCAGTCTCACCACTACACCACCAAGGCATGTAATGCCAGTGGTAAGGTGTCCAACTAATTCCTGAGCAACAACATACAAGGGAAACAAAAGTGCAATGCAATGACACATGGCGACTTGGCTGGGAATCGAACCCGGGTCGTCTGCTTGAAAGGCAGGCAGTCTCACCACTACACCACCAAGGCATGTAATGCCAGTGGTAAGGTGTCCAACTAATTCCTGAGCAACAACATACAAGGGAAACAAAAGTGCAATGCAATGACACATGGCGACTTGGCTGGGAATCGAACCCGGGTCGTCTGCTTGAAAGGCAGGCAGTCTCACCACTACACCACCAAGGCATGTAATGCCAGTGGTAAGGTGTCCAACTAATTCCTGAGCAACAACATACAAGGGAAACAAAAGTGCAATGCAATGACACATGGCGACTTGGCTGGGAATCGAACCCGGGTCGTCTGCTTGAAAGGCAGGCAGTCTCACCACTACACCACCAAGGCATGTAATGCCAGTGGTAAGGTGTCCAACTAATTCCTGAGCAACAACATACAAGGGAAACAAAAGTGCAATGCAATGACACATGGCGACTTGGCTGGGAATCGAACCCGGGTCGTCTGCTTGAAAGGCAGGCAGTCTCACCACTACACCACCAAGGCATGTAATGCCAGTGGTAAGGTGTCCAACTAATTCCTGAGCAACAACATACAAGGGAAACAAAAGTGCAATGCAATGACACATGGCGACTTGGCTGGGAATCGAACCCGGGTCGTCTGCTTGAAAGGCAGGCAGTCTCACCACTACACCACCAAGGCATGTAATGCCAGTGGTAAGGTGTCCAACTAATTCCTGAGCAACAACATACAAGGGAAACAAAAGTGCAATGCAATGACACATGGCGACTTGGCTGGGAATCGAACCCGGGTCGTCTGCTTGAAAGGCAGGCAGTCTCACCACTACACCACCAAGGCATGTAATGCCAGTGGTAAGGTGTCCAACTAATTCCTGAGCAACAACATACAAGGGAAACAAAAGTGCAATGCAATGACACATGGCGACTTGGCTGGGAATCGAACCCGGGTCGTCTGCTTGAAAGGCAGGCAGTCTCACCACTACACCACCAAGGCATGTAATGCCAGTGGTAAGGTGTCCAACTAATTCCTGAGCAACAACATACAAGGGAAACAAAAGTGCAATGCAATGACACATGGCGACTTGGCTGGGAATCGAACCCGGGTCGTCTGCTTGAAAGGCAGGCAGTCTCACCACTACACCACCAAGGCATGTAATGCCAGTGGTAAGGTGTCCAACTAATTCCTGAGCAACAACATACAAGGGAAACAAAAGTGCAATGCAATGACACATGGCGACTTGGCTGGGAATCGAACCCGGGTCGTCTGCTTGAAAGGCAGGCAGTCTCACCACTACACCACCAAGGCATGTAATGCCAGTGGTAAGGTGTCCAACTAATTCCTGAGCAACAACATACAAGGGAAACAAAAGTGCAATGCAATGACACATGGCGACTTGGCTGGGAATCGAACCCGGGTCGTCTGCTTGAAAGGCAGGCAGTCTCACCACTACACCACCAAGGCATGTAATGCCAGTGGTAAGGTGTCCAACTAATTCCTGAGCAACAACATACAAGGGAAACAAAAGTGCAATGCAATGACACATGGCGACTTGGCTGGGAATCGAACCCGGGTCGTCTGCTTGAAAGGCAGGCAGTCTCACCACTACACCACCAAGGCATGTAATGCCAGTGGTAAGGTGTCCAACTAATTCCTGAGCAACAACATACAAGGGAAACAAAAGTGCAATGCAATGACACATGGCGACTTGGCTGGGAATCGAACCCGGGTCGTCTGCTTGAAAGGCAGGCAGTCTCACCACTACACCACCAAGGCATGTAATGCCAGTGGTAAGGTGTCCAACTAATTCCTGAGCAACAACATACAAGGGAAACAAAAGTGCAATGCAATGACACATGGCGACTTGGCTGGGAATCGAACCCGGGTCGTCTGCTTGAAAGGCAGGCAGTCTCACCACTACACCACCAAGGCATGTAATGCCAGTGGTAAGGTGTCCAACTAATTCCTGAGCAACAACATACAAGGGAAACAAAAGTGCAATGCAATGACACATGGCGACTTGGCTGGGAATCGAACCCGGGTCGTCTGCTTGAAAGGCAGGCAGTCTCACCACTACACCACCAAGGCATGTAATGCCAGTGGTAAGGTGTCCAACTAATTCCTGAGCAACAACATACAAGGGAAACAAAAGTGCAATGCAATGACACATGGCGACTTGGCTGGGAATCGAACCCGGGTCGTCTGCTTGAAAGGCAGGCAGTCTCACCACTACACCACCAAGGCATGTAATGCCAGTGGTAAGGTGTCCAACTAATTCCTGAGCAACAACATACAAGGGAAACAAAAGTGCAATGCAATGACACATGGCGACTTGGCTGGGAATCGAACCCGGGTCGTCTGCTTGAAAGGCAGGCAGTCTCACCACTACACCACCAAGGCATGTAATGCCAGTGGTAAGGTGTCCAACTAATTCCTGAGCAACAACATACAAGGGAAACAAAAGTGCAATGCAATGACACATGGCGACTTGGCTGGGAATCGAACCCGGGTCGTCTGCTTGAAAGGCAGGCAGTCTCACCACTACACCACCAAGGCATGTAATGCCAGTGGTAAGGTGTCCAACTAATTCCTGAGCAACAACATACAAGGGAAACAAAAGTGCAATGCAATGACACATGGCGACTTGGCTGGGAATCGAACCCGGGTCGTCTGCTTGAAAGGCAGGCAGTCTCACCACTACACCACCAAGGCATGTAATGCCAGTGGTAAGGTGTCCAACTAATTCCTGAGCAACAACATACAAGGGAAACAAAAGTGCAATGCAATGACACATGGCGACTTGGCTGGGAATCGAACCCGGGTCGTCTGCTTGAAAGGCAGGCAGTCTCACCACTACACCACCAAGGCATGTAATGCCAGTGGTAAGGTGTCCAACTAATTCCTGAGCAACAACATACAAGGGAAACAAAAGTGCAATGCAATGACACATGGCGACTTGGCTGGGAATCGAACCCGGGTCGTCTGCTTGAAAGGCAGGCAGTCTCACCACTACACCACCAAGGCATGTAATGCCAGTGGTAAGGTGTCCAACTAATTCCTGAGCAACAACATACAAGGGAAACAAAAGTGCAATGCAATGACACATGGCGACTTGGCTGGGAATCGAACCCGGGTCGTCTGCTTGAAAGGCAGGCAGTCTCACCACTACACCACCAAGGCATGTAATGCCAGTGGTAAGGTGTCCAACTAATTCCTGAGCAACAACATACAAGGGAAACAAAAGTGCAATGCAATGACACATGGCGACTTGGCTGGGAATCGAACCCGGGTCGTCTGCTTGAAAGGCAGGCAGTCTCACCACTACACCACCAAGGCATGTAATGCCAGTGGTAAGGTGTCCAACTAATTCCTGAGCAACAACATACAAGGGAAACAAAAGTGCAATGCAATGACACATGGCGACTTGGCTGGGAATCGAACCCGGGTCGTCTGCTTGAAAGGCAGGCAGTCTCACCACTACACCACCAAGGCATGTAATGCCAGTGGTAAGGTGTCCAACTAATTCCTGAGCAACAACATACAAGGGAAACAAAAGTGCAATGCAATGACACATGGCGACTTGGCTGGGAATCGAACCCGGGTCGTCTGCTTGAAAGGCAGGCAGTCTCACCACTACACCACCAAGGCATGTAATGCCAGTGGTAAGGTGTCCAACTAATTCCTGAGCAACAACATACAAGGGAAACAAAAGTGCAATGCAATGACACATGGCGACTTGGCTGGGAATCGAACCCGGGTCGTCTGCTTGAAAGGCAGGCAGTCTCACCACTACACCACCAAGGCATGTAATGCCAGTGGTAAGGTGTCCAACTAATTCCTGAGCAACAACATACAAGGGAAACAAAAGTGCAATGCAATGACACATGGCGACTTGGCTGGGAATCGAACCCGGGTCGTCTGCTTGAAAGGCAGGCAGTCTCACCACTACACCACCAAGGCATGTAATGCCAGTGGTAAGGTGTCCAACTAATTCCTGAGCAACAACATACAAGGGAAACAAAAGTGCAATGCAATGACACATGGCGACTTGGCTGGGAATCGAACCCGGGTCGTCTGCTTGAAAGGCAGGCAGTCTCACCACTACACCACCAAGGCATGTAATGCCAGTGGTAAGGTGTCCAACTAATTCCTGAGCAACAACATACAAGGGAAACAAAAGTGCAATGCAATGACACATGGCGACTTGGCTGGGAATCGAACCCGGGTCGTCTGCTTGAAAGGCAGGCAGTCTCACCACTACACCACCAAGGCATGTAATGCCAGTGGTAAGGTGTCCAACTAATTCCTGAGCAACAACATACAAGGGAAACAAAAGTGCAATGCAATGACACATGGCGACTTGGCTGGGAATCGAACCCGGGTCGTCTGCTTGAAAGGCAGGCAGTCTCACCACTACACCACCAAGGCATGTAATGCCAGTGGTAAGGTGTCCAACTAATTCCTGAGCAACAACATACAAGGGAAACAAAAGTGCAATGCAATGACACATGGCGACTTGGCTGGGAATCGAACCCGGGTCGTCTGCTTGAAAGGCAGGCAGTCTCACCACTACACCACCAAGGCATGTAATGCCAGTGGTAAGGTGTCCAACTAATTCCTGAGCAACAACATACAAGGGAAACAAAAGTGCAATGCAATGACACATGGCGACTTGGCTGGGAATCGAACCCGGGTCGTCTGCTTGAAAGGCAGGCAGTCTCACCACTACACCACCAAGGCATGTAATGCCAGTGGTAAGGTGTCCAACTAATTCCTGAGCAACAACATACAAGGGAAACAAAAGTGCAATGCAATGACACATGGCGACTTGGCTGGGAATCGAACCCGGGTCGTCTGCTTGAAAGGCAGGCAGTCTCACCACTACACCACCAAGGCATGTAATGCCAGTGGTAAGGTGTCCAACTAATTCCTGAGCAACAACATACAAGGGAAACAAAAGTGCAATGCAATGACACATGGCGACTTGGCTGGGAATCGAACCCGGGTCGTCTGCTTGAAAGGCAGGCAGTCTCACCACTACACCACCAAGGCATGTAATGCCAGTGGTAAGGTGTCCAACTAATTCCTGAGCAACAACATACAAGGGAAACAAAAGTGCAATGCAATGACACATGGCGACTTGGCTGGGAATCGAACCCGGGTCGTCTGCTTGAAAGGCAGGCAGTCTCACCACTACACCACCAAGGCATGTAATGCCAGTGGTAAGGTGTCCAACTAATTCCTGAGCAACAACATACAAGGGAAACAAAAGTGCAATGCAATGACACATGGCGACTTGGCTGGGAATCGAACCCGGGTCGTCTGCTTGAAAGGCAGGCAGTCTCACCACTACACCACCAAGGCATGTAATGCCAGTGGTAAGGTGTCCAACTAATTCCTGAGCAACAACATACAAGGGAAACAAAAGTGCAATGCAATGACACATGGCGACTTGGCTGGGAATCGAACCCGGGTCGTCTGCTTGAAAGGCAGGCAGTCTCACCACTACACCACCAAGGCATGTAATGCCAGTGGTAAGGTGTCCAACTAATTCCTGAGCAACAACATACAAGGGAAACAAAAGTGCAATGCAATGACACATGGCGACTTGGCTGGGAATCGAACCCGGGTCGTCTGCTTGAAAGGCAGGCAGTCTCACCACTACACCACCAAGGCATGTAATGCCAGTGGTAAGGTGTCCAACTAATTCCTGAGCAACAACATACAAGGGAAACAAAAGTGCAATGCAATGACACATGGCGACTTGGCTGGGAATCGAACCCGGGTCGTCTGCTTGAAAGGCAGGCAGTCTCACCACTACACCACCAAGGCATGTAATGCCAGTGGTAAGGTGTCCAACTAATTCCTGAGCAACAACATACAAGGGAAACAAAAGTGCAATGCAATGACACATGGCGACTTGGCTGGGAATCGAACCCGGGTCGTCTGCTTGAAAGGCAGGCAGTCTCACCACTACACCACCAAGGCATGTAATGCCAGTGGTAAGGTGTCCAACTAATTCCTGAGCAACAACATACAAGGGAAACAAAAGTGCAATGCAATGACACATGGCGACTTGGCTGGGAATCGAACCCGGGTCGTCTGCTTGAAAGGCAGGCAGTCTCACCACTACACCACCAAGGCATGTAATGCCAGTGGTAAGGTGTCCAACTAATTCCTGAGCAACAACATACAAGGGAAACAAAAGTGCAATGCAATGACACATGGCGACTTGGCTGGGAATCGAACCCGGGTCGTCTGCTTGAAAGGCAGGCAGTCTCACCACTACACCACCAAGGCATGTAATGCCAGTGGTAAGGTGTCCAACTAATTCCTGAGCAACAACATACAAGGGAAACAAAAGTGCAATGCAATGACACATGGCGACTTGGCTGGGAATCGAACCCGGGTCGTCTGCTTGAAAGGCAGGCAGTCTCACCACTACACCACCAAGGCATGTAATGCCAGTGGTAAGGTGTCCAACTAATTCCTGAGCAACAACATACAAGGGAAACAAAAGTGCAATGCAATGACACATGGCGACTTGGCTGGGAATCGAACCCGGGTCGTCTGCTTGAAAGGCAGGCAGTCTCACCACTACACCACCAAGGCATGTAATGCCAGTGGTAAGGTGTCCAACTAATTCCTGAGCAACAACATACAAGGGAAACAAAAGTGCAATGCAATGACACATGGCGACTTGGCTGGGAATCGAACCCGGGTCGTCTGCTTGAAAGGCAGGCAGTCTCACCACTACACCACCAAGGCATGTAATGCCAGTGGTAAGGTGTCCAACTAATTCCTGAGCAACAACATACAAGGGAAACAAAAGTGCAATGCAATGACACATGGCGACTTGGCTGGGAATCGAACCCGGGTCGTCTGCTTGAAAGGCAGGCAGTCTCACCACTACACCACCAAGGCATGTAATGCCAGTGGTAAGGTGTCCAACTAATTCCTGAGCAACAACATACAAGGGAAACAAAAGTGCAATGCAATGACACATGGCGACTTGGCTGGGAATCGAACCCGGGTCGTCTGCTTGAAAGGCAGGCAGTCTCACCACTACACCACCAAGGCATGTAATGCCAGTGGTAAGGTGTCCAACTAATTCCTGAGCAACAACATACAAGGGAAACAAAAGTGCAATGCAATGACACATGGCGACTTGGCTGGGAATCGAACCCGGGTCGTCTGCTTGAAAGGCAGGCAGTCTCACCACTACACCACCAAGGCATGTAATGCCAGTGGTAAGGTGTCCAACTAATTCCTGAGCAACAACATACAAGGGAAACAAAAGTGCAATGCAATGACACATGGCGACTTGGCTGGGAATCGAACCCGGGTCGTCTGCTTGAAAGGCAGGCAGTCTCACCACTACACCACCAAGGCATGTAATGCCAGTGGTAAGGTGTCCAACTAATTCCTGAGCAACAACATACAAGGGAAACAAAAGTGCAATGCAATGACACATGGCGACTTGGCTGGGAATCGAACCCGGGTCGTCTGCTTGAAAGGCAGGCAGTCTCACCACTACACCACCAAGGCATGTAATGCCAGTGGTAAGGTGTCCAACTAATTCCTGAGCAACAACATACAAGGGAAACAAAAGTGCAATGCAATGACACATGGCGACTTGGCTGGGAATCGAACCCGGGTCGTCTGCTTGAAAGGCAGGCAGTCTCACCACTACACCACCAAGGCATGTAATGCCAGTGGTAAGGTGTCCAACTAATTCCTGAGCAACAACATACAAGGGAAACAAAAGTGCAATGCAATGACACATGGCGACTTGGCTGGGAATCGAACCCGGGTCGTCTGCTTGAAAGGCAGGCAGTCTCACCACTACACCACCAAGGCATGTAATGCCAGTGGTAAGGTGTCCAACTAATTCCTGAGCAACAACATACAAGGGAAACAAAAGTGCAATGCAATGACACATGGCGACTTGGCTGGGAATCGAACCCGGGTCGTCTGCTTGAAAGGCAGGCAGTCTCACCACTACACCACCAAGGCATGTAATGCCAGTGGTAAGGTGTCCAACTAATTCCTGAGCAACAACATACAAGGGAAACAAAAGTGCAATGCAATGACACATGGCGACTTGGCTGGGAATCGAACCCGGGTCGTCTGCTTGAAAGGCAGGCAGTCTCACCACTACACCACCAAGGCATGTAATGCCAGTGGTAAGGTGTCCAACTAATTCCTGAGCAACAACATACAAGGGAAACAAAAGTGCAATGCAATGACACATGGCGACTTGGCTGGGAATCGAACCCGGGTCGTCTGCTTGAAAGGCAGGCAGTCTCACCACTACACCACCAAGGCATGTAATGCCAGTGGTAAGGTGTCCAACTAATTCCTGAGCAACAACATACAAGGGAAACAAAAGTGCAATGCAATGACACATGGCGACTTGGCTGGGAATCGAACCCGGGTCGTCTGCTTGAAAGGCAGGCAGTCTCACCACTACACCACCAAGGCATGTAATGCCAGTGGTAAGGTGTCCAACTAATTCCTGAGCAACAACATACAAGGGAAACAAAAGTGCAATGCAATGACACATGGCGACTTGGCTGGGAATCGAACCCGGGTCGTCTGCTTGAAAGGCAGGCAGTCTCACCACTACACCACCAAGGCATGTAATGCCAGTGGTAAGGTGTCCAACTAATTCCTGAGCAACAACATACAAGGGAAACAAAAGTGCAATGCAATGACACATGGCGACTTGGCTGGGAATCGAACCCGGGTCGTCTGCTTGAAAGGCAGGCAGTCTCACCACTACACCACCAAGGCATGTAATGCCAGTGGTAAGGTGTCCAACTAATTCCTGAGCAACAACATACAAGGGAAACAAAAGTGCAATGCAATGACACATGGCGACTTGGCTGGGAATCGAACCCGGGTCGTCTGCTTGAAAGGCAGGCAGTCTCACCACTACACCACCAAGGCATGTAATGCCAGTGGTAAGGTGTCCAACTAATTCCTGAGCAACAACATACAAGGGAAACAAAAGTGCAATGCAATGACACATGGCGACTTGGCTGGGAATCGAACCCGGGTCGTCTGCTTGAAAGGCAGGCAGTCTCACCACTACACCACCAAGGCATGTAATGCCAGTGGTAAGGTGTCCAACTAATTCCTGAGCAACAACATACAAGGGAAACAAAAGTGCAATGCAATGACACATGGCGACTTGGCTGGGAATCGAACCCGGGTCGTCTGCTTGAAAGGCAGGCAGTCTCACCACTACACCACCAAGGCATGTAATGCCAGTGGTAAGGTGTCCAACTAATTCCTGAGCAACAACATACAAGGGAAACAAAAGTGCAATGCAATGACACATGGCGACTTGGCTGGGAATCGAACCCGGGTCGTCTGCTTGAAAGGCAGGCAGTCTCACCACTACACCACCAAGGCATGTAATGCCAGTGGTAAGGTGTCCAACTAATTCCTGAGCAACAACATACAAGGGAAACAAAAGTGCAATGCAATGACACATGGCGACTTGGCTGGGAATCGAACCCGGGTCGTCTGCTTGAAAGGCAGGCAGTCTCACCACTACACCACCAAGGCATGTAATGCCAGTGGTAAGGTGTCCAACTAATTCCTGAGCAACAACATACAAGGGAAACAAAAGTGCAATGCAATGACACATGGCGACTTGGCTGGGAATCGAACCCGGGTCGTCTGCTTGAAAGGCAGGCAGTCTCACCACTACACCACCAAGGCATGTAATGCCAGTGGTAAGGTGTCCAACTAATTCCTGAGCAACAACATACAAGGGAAACAAAAGTGCAATGCAATGACACATGGCGACTTGGCTGGGAATCGAACCCGGGTCGTCTGCTTGAAAGGCAGGCAGTCTCACCACTACACCACCAAGGCATGTAATGCCAGTGGTAAGGTGTCCAACTAATTCCTGAGCAACAACATACAAGGGAAACAAAAGTGCAATGCAATGACACATGGCGACTTGGCTGGGAATCGAACCCGGGTCGTCTGCTTGAAAGGCAGGCAGTCTCACCACTACACCACCAAGGCATGTAATGCCAGTGGTAAGGTGTCCAACTAATTCCTGAGCAACAACATACAAGGGAAACAAAAGTGCAATGCAATGACACATGGCGACTTGGCTGGGAATCGAACCCGGGTCGTCTGCTTGAAAGGCAGGCAGTCTCACCACTACACCACCAAGGCATGTAATGCCAGTGGTAAGGTGTCCAACTAATTCCTGAGCAACAACATACAAGGGAAACAAAAGTGCAATGCAATGACACATGGCGACTTGGCTGGGAATCGAACCCGGGTCGTCTGCTTGAAAGGCAGGCAGTCTCACCACTACACCACCAAGGCATGTAATGCCAGTGGTAAGGTGTCCAACTAATTCCTGAGCAACAACATACAAGGGAAACAAAAGTGCAATGCAATGACACATGGCGACTTGGCTGGGAATCGAACCCGGGTCGTCTGCTTGAAAGGCAGGCAGTCTCACCACTACACCACCAAGGCATGTAATGCCAGTGGTAAGGTGTCCAACTAATTCCTGAGCAACAACATACAAGGGAAACAAAAGTGCAATGCAATGACACATGGCGACTTGGCTGGGAATCGAACCCGGGTCGTCTGCTTGAAAGGCAGGCAGTCTCACCACTACACCACCAAGGCATGTAATGCCAGTGGTAAGGTGTCCAACTAATTCCTGAGCAACAACATACAAGGGAAACAAAAGTGCAATGCAATGACACATGGCGACTTGGCTGGGAATCGAACCCGGGTCGTCTGCTTGAAAGGCAGGCAGTCTCACCACTACACCACCAAGGCATGTAATGCCAGTGGTAAGGTGTCCAACTAATTCCTGAGCAACAACATACAAGGGAAACAAAAGTGCAATGCAATGACACATGGCGACTTGGCTGGGAATCGAACCCGGGTCGTCTGCTTGAAAGGCAGGCAGTCTCACCACTACACCACCAAGGCATGTAATGCCAGTGGTAAGGTGTCCAACTAATTCCTGAGCAACAACATACAAGGGAAACAAAAGTGCAATGCAATGACACATGGCGACTTGGCTGGGAATCGAACCCGGGTCGTCTGCTTGAAAGGCAGGCAGTCTCACCACTACACCACCAAGGCATGTAATGCCAGTGGTAAGGTGTCCAACTAATTCCTGAGCAACAACATACAAGGGAAACAAAAGTGCAATGCAATGACACATGGCGACTTGGCTGGGAATCGAACCCGGGTCGTCTGCTTGAAAGGCAGGCAGTCTCACCACTACACCACCAAGGCATGTAATGCCAGTGGTAAGGTGTCCAACTAATTCCTGAGCAACAACATACAAGGGAAACAAAAGTGCAATGCAATGACACATGGCGACTTGGCTGGGAATCGAACCCGGGTCGTCTGCTTGAAAGGCAGGCAGTCTCACCACTACACCACCAAGGCATGTAATGCCAGTGGTAAGGTGTCCAACTAATTCCTGAGCAACAACATACAAGGGAAACAAAAGTGCAATGCAATGACACATGGCGACTTGGCTGGGAATCGAACCCGGGTCGTCTGCTTGAAAGGCAGGCAGTCTCACCACTACACCACCAAGGCATGTAATGCCAGTGGTAAGGTGTCCAACTAATTCCTGAGCAACAACATACAAGGGAAACAAAAGTGCAATGCAATGACACATGGCGACTTGGCTGGGAATCGAACCCGGGTCGTCTGCTTGAAAGGCAGGCAGTCTCACCACTACACCACCAAGGCATGTAATGCCAGTGGTAAGGTGTCCAACTAATTCCTGAGCAACAACATACAAGGGAAACAAAAGTGCAATGCAATGACACATGGCGACTTGGCTGGGAATCGAACCCGGGTCGTCTGCTTGAAAGGCAGGCAGTCTCACCACTACACCACCAAGGCATGTAATGCCAGTGGTAAGGTGTCCAACTAATTCCTGAGCAACAACATACAAGGGAAACAAAAGTGCAATGCAATGACACATGGCGACTTGGCTGGGAATCGAACCCGGGTCGTCTGCTTGAAAGGCAGGCAGTCTCACCACTACACCACCAAGGCATGTAATGCCAGTGGTAAGGTGTCCAACTAATTCCTGAGCAACAACATACAAGGGAAACAAAAGTGCAATGCAATGACACATGGCGACTTGGCTGGGAATCGAACCCGGGTCGTCTGCTTGAAAGGCAGGCAGTCTCACCACTACACCACCAAGGCATGTAATGCCAGTGGTAAGGTGTCCAACTAATTCCTGAGCAACAACATACAAGGGAAACAAAAGTGCAATGCAATGACACATGGCGACTTGGCTGGGAATCGAACCCGGGTCGTCTGCTTGAAAGGCAGGCAGTCTCACCACTACACCACCAAGGCATGTAATGCCAGTGGTAAGGTGTCCAACTAATTCCTGAGCAACAACATACAAGGGAAACAAAAGTGCAATGCAATGACACATGGCGACTTGGCTGGGAATCGAACCCGGGTCGTCTGCTTGAAAGGCAGGCAGTCTCACCACTACACCACCAAGGCATGTAATGCCAGTGGTAAGGTGTCCAACTAATTCCTGAGCAACAACATACAAGGGAAACAAAAGTGCAATGCAATGACACATGGCGACTTGGCTGGGAATCGAACCCGGGTCGTCTGCTTGAAAGGCAGGCAGTCTCACCACTACACCACCAAGGCATGTAATGCCAGTGGTAAGGTGTCCAACTAATTCCTGAGCAACAACATACAAGGGAAACAAAAGTGCAATGCAATGACACATGGCGACTTGGCTGGGAATCGAACCCGGGTCGTCTGCTTGAAAGGCAGGCAGTCTCACCACTACACCACCAAGGCATGTAATGCCAGTGGTAAGGTGTCCAACTAATTCCTGAGCAACAACATACAAGGGAAACAAAAGTGCAATGCAATGACACATGGCGACTTGGCTGGGAATCGAACCCGGGTCGTCTGCTTGAAAGGCAGGCAGTCTCACCACTACACCACCAAGGCATGTAATGCCAGTGGTAAGGTGTCCAACTAATTCCTGAGCAACAACATACAAGGGAAACAAAAGTGCAATGCAATGACACATGCAATGACACAGGTGTCCAACTGCAACAACATACAAGGGAAACAAAAGTGCAATGCAATGACACATGGCGACTTGGCTGGGAATCGAACCCGGGTCGTCTGCTTGAAAGGCAGGCAGTCTCACCACTACACCACCAAGGCATGTAATGCCAGTGGTAAGGTGTCCAACTAATTCCTGAGCAACAACATACAAGGGAAACAAAAGTGCAATGCAATGACACATGGCGACTTGGCTGGGAATCGAACCCGGGTCGTCTGCTTGAAAGGCAGGCAGTCTCACCACTACACCACCAAGGCATGTAATGCCAGTGGTAAGGTGTCCAACTAATTCCTGAGCAACAACATACAAGGGAAACAAAAGTGCAATGCAATGACACATGGCGACTTGGCTGGGAATCGAACCCGGGTCGTCTGCTTGAAAGGCAGGCAGTCTCACCACTACACCACCAAGGCATGTAATGCCAGTGGTAAGGTGTCCAACTAATTCCTGAGCAACAACATACAAGGGAAACAAAAGTGCAATGCAATGACACATGGCGACTTGGCTGGGAATCGAACCCGGGTCGTCTGCTTGAAAGGCAGGCAGTCTCACCACTACACCACCAAGGCATGTAATGCCAGTGGTAAGGTGTCCAACTAATTCCTGAGCAACAACATACAAGGGAAACAAAAGTGCAATGCAATGACACATGGCGACTTGGCTGGGAATCGAACCCGGGTCGTCTGCTTGAAAGGCAGGCAGTCTCACCACTACACCACCAAGGCATGTAATGCCAGTGGTAAGGTGTCCAACTAATTCCTGAGCAACAACATACAAGGGAAACAAAAGTGCAATGCAATGACACATGGCGACTTGGCTGGGAATCGAACCCGGGTCGTCTGCTTGAAAGGCAGGCAGTCTCACCACTACACCACCAAGGCATGTAATGCCAGTGGTAAGGTGTCCAACTAATTCCTGAGCAACAACATACAAGGGAAACAAAAGTGCAATGCAATGACACATGGCGACTTGGCTGGGAATCGAACCCGGGTCGTCTGCTTGAAAGGCAGGCAGTCTCACCACTACACCACCAAGGCATGTAATGCCAGTGGTAAGGTGTCCAACTAATTCCTGAGCAACAACATACAAGGGAAACAAAAGTGCAATGCAATGACACATGGCGACTTGGCTGGGAATCGAACCCGGGTCGTCTGCTTGAAAGGCAGGCAGTCTCACCACTACACCACCAAGGCATGTAATGCCAGTGGTAAGGTGTCCAACTAATTCCTGAGCAACAACATACAAGGGAAACAAAAGTGCAATGCAATGACACATGGCGACTTGGCTGGGAATCGAACCCGGGTCGTCTGCTTGAAAGGCAGGCAGTCTCACCACTACACCACCAAGGCATGTAATGCCAGTGGTAAGGTGTCCAACTAATTCCTGAGCAACAACATACAAGGGAAACAAAAGTGCAATGCAATGACACATGGCGACTTGGCTGGGAATCGAACCCGGGTCGTCTGCTTGAAAGGCAGGCAGTCTCACCACTACACCACCAAGGCATGTAATGCCAGTGGTAAGGTGTCCAACTAATTCCTGAGCAACAACATACAAGGGAAACAAAAGTGCAATGCAATGACACATGGCGACTTGGCTGGGAATCGAACCCGGGTCGTCTGCTTGAAAGGCAGGCAGTCTCACCACTACACCACCAAGGCATGTAATGCCAGTGGTAAGGTGTCCAACTAATTCCTGAGCAACAACATACAAGGGAAACAAAAGTGCAATGCAATGACACATGGCGACTTGGCTGGGAATCGAACCCGGGTCGTCTGCTTGAAAGGCAGGCAGTCTCACCACTACACCACCAAGGCATGTAATGCCAGTGGTAAGGTGTCCAACTAATTCCTGAGCAACAACATACAAGGGAAACAAAAGTGCAATGCAATGACACATGGCGACTTGGCTGGGAATCGAACCCGGGTCGTCTGCTTGAAAGGCAGGCAGTCTCACCACTACACCACCAAGGCATGTAATGCCAGTGGTAAGGTGTCCAACTAATTCCTGAGCAACAACATACAAGGGAAACAAAAGTGCAATGCAATGACACATGGCGACTTGGCTGGGAATCGAACCCGGGTCGTCTGCTTGAAAGGCAGGCAGTCTCACCACTACACCACCAAGGCATGTAATGCCAGTGGTAAGGTGTCCAACTAATTCCTGAGCAACAACATACAAGGGAAACAAAAGTGCAATGCAATGACACATGGCGACTTGGCTGGGAATCGAACCCGGGTCGTCTGCTTGAAAGGCAGGCAGTCTCACCACTACACCACCAAGGCATGTAATGCCAGTGGTAAGGTGTCCAACTAATTCCTGAGCAACAACATACAAGGGAAACAAAAGTGCAATGCAATGACACATGGCGACTTGGCTGGGAATCGAACTCGGGTCGTCTGCTTGAAAGGCAGGCAGTCTCACCACTACACCACCAAGGCATGTAATGCCAGTGGTAAGGTGTCCAACTAATTCCTGAGCAACAACATACAAGGGAAACAAAAGTGCAATGCAATGACACATGGCGACTTGGCTGGGAATCGAACCCGGGTCGTCTGCTTGAAAGGCAGGCAGTCTCACCACTACACCACCAAGGCATGTAATGCCAGTGGTAAGGTGTCCAACTAATTCCTGAGCAACAACATACAAGGGAAACAAAAGTGCAATGCAATGACACATGGCGACTTGGCTCGGAATCGAACCCGGGTCGTCTGCTTGAAAGGCAGGCAGTCTCACCACTACACCACCAAGGCATGTAATGCCAGTGGTAAGGTGTCCAACTAATTCCTGAGCAACAACATACAAGGGAAACAAAAGTGCAATGCAATGACACATGGCGACTTGGCTGGGAAGCGAACCCGGGTCGTCTGCTTGAAAGGCAGGCAGTCTCACCACTACACCACCAAGGCATGTAATGCCAGTGGTAAGGTGTCCAACTAATTCCTGAGCAACAACATACAAGGGAAACTAGAAACACAATTTCTAAGAAATTTTACTGTGTGCCTGCCACTCGCCAAGTGTGTGCAAACTTTTGCGGGAGTTCGCATGCTAACATGATATGCTAACGTAGTATCATGCTAACATGCTAAAGCTATGCTAACATACCACCTGCATGCTAACATGATTGCCAGGTAAATAAGCATTACATATTTCAAAATATTGACTGTTTCCATGTGGGAGTCCTAAATAATGCAAATGCTAAATATTGTTAATAATGCTAAGTAATGCTAAGTATTGTGAAAATGCCAATAAAGCTAAGTAATGCTAATAAAGCTAAGTAATGCTAATGCTAAGTATAGTTAATAATACATACTAGTATGCTAACATGCATTACACTGTTATTGTATCGCACTTATTGCACTAATACAATATAACACCAATGCAATTATCAACTTATTTTAACTTATTACAC
Organism: Benthosema pterotum; assembly: GCA_039105355.1. Taxonomy (NCBI): domain Eukaryota; kingdom Metazoa; phylum Chordata; class Actinopteri; order Myctophiformes; family Myctophidae; genus Benthosema; species Benthosema pterotum. The sequence goes on from CM076974.1 coordinate 52,734,510, forward strand.
TATTCTGCTATTAAGGTTACTACTATTTCTATTATTGTGATTGTACCTTTATTGCCTGATAGGGCAAATTTGTCCCATGAATATAGTGGCCCTGTGCCTGATGGGTCAATTCTTAGCCAAACAGACATCGCCAAATATCTCAAATAAAAATGTGATCAAACATATTCTACTTCAATATATCTGTAGTTGAGACTTTGAGTTAGCTGGTGTGTATTTTTATTTTTAGCATAACTAATCACAGATTTCAGGAGTAAGTCACATACTGGTAGCCTAGAGCCATGTGCTGTCTTCTCCACTTCATGATTTTTCAAATGAATGTAATTCATTCTCCAATCCACTTGGTTGTGCCAAATGCTTCTAGTACATCCCTGGCATTTGTCAAAAACGACCCAGCAGGCATTGACAACCTTCCTTCTCTTCCTGGCCTATATTTGACCATTGACTGGTATGTGCCAAATTTGACCCATTTGTCCATAAGGGGTTAAAGGCCTGTCTTGGTCTGAAGCCCACTCACCACGGCAAGGTGCAGGCCACGAGTGGGGGACACATGAGGGTGGGGGAGACAGGACAAACAAAGGCATCCCGGCATGAGAACAGCAGCAGAAGTGGGAGGCATTAGGACAAATATGTCAATAACACCGAGCAGAGGGAAGAAACTGTCATAGACAAACACAAAAGTTTAAATAGGAGAAGCACAGAAATGTGTAAGAAACACGGAGGAAAGATGAAGAAACACGGACGGAACAAACACTTTAAGACAGAGAAACAGGACACAGGGAACAGTTTAGGACGAAATAGATAAACAGAGCAAATGGAACAAGCACTTAAATAATTCCCAGCATGCTTTTTTTGTTTTATTTATTCTAGATATATGCTAGATATTATAGATTTGTTTTATTTATTCTAGATATACCCTAATTGGCCACCCCATTCTGTTTGCTCCTACAATTTTTACCGATTTTCATATATTTTTTTTATTTATCAAATTAATCAAATAAGTATATAATTCCAAAATATTTGTCATTTGAAGAACACCGCACAATTTTGGTAATCCCTTGGTTAGTAGGACTGACGTTAGCCAATCATGCTAAAAACTTGCTAATCGATTAAACTTAAGGTTGCGAATCTCACAAATATTCTTGTCTAATCTCGTCTATTGCTGGCTCTGCGAAAATAATAGCTTGTCTAATCTCGTTTATGGCTGGGATTGAGTTTAGGAAGAAATAAAGACATGGGGCAAATAGCACAAACACAGATACAAAAGACACATGGAACAAACCCTTAAAGACACAGAGACACAGGACAAATCATTGTAATAAACACACCAAACACTTAAGGAAGACACAGGACAAAAACATACATAACAGGCTAGACACTTAGAAAGGAAAAAGACAGGTAGGAGAGATGTGACAAACATGGAGGCAAGACAGACGCAGTACAAATGTGGATACTGAACAGGAGGATCATGGCACAAATGCAGTAACATGACAAGCACAGGGGGACATTGGTGACAGACACAGGACTAGCCAGGCGGGAGGGGGGCACATGAACACTGGACTAACAGGGGATTAGGAACAGTACAGACAGGGGAGGGGGACTTGGTGTGAGACAGAGGACAGACCCAGAGGGGAGGGGGGTGTACTGAATTAAGCTTTTTCTTCAGTACATATGGCACTAATCACTAAGGCATCAGGTAGGTGTCTGGGGATTGTTTCTTGATTTTGTCTTTCTTTTCTTTGTTTGTTATTTGTTTATTTGTTTTATTTGTTTGTTTTATTACTTTGTTTGTTGGTGGTTGGCTGTCATCTGACCGACCAGTGAAGGAGTCGCGTTGCAGCTGGCAAGAGGTGAGGGGGGACAGCCAACCTGAGAGGTTCCCAGAGCTGGGGACATGTTTAAGTCAGATAACTACCAAGACATCAGGTAGTTGTCTGGGAATGTTTCTTGATTTTGGTTTTCTTTTCTTTATTTCTGTGTTTTATTTGTTTGTTATTTGTTTGTTTTGTGTGTTTGTTTGTTGTTGGCTGTCATCTGACTGACTGGTGGAGGAGTCGTGTTGCATGCTGATAGCTGGCAAGAAGGGTAGCTGAGGGGGCACAGCCAACCTGAGAGGTGGCTGAGAGGCCAACCTGGGGACATCTCAAAGTCAGACAACTTCCAAGGCATCAGGTAGTTGTCTGGGGATTGTTTCTTTATTTTATTTATTTATTTATTTTTACTTTTCTTTATTTCTTTTTTTTTAACTTTTCTTTATTTCTTTTTTTATTTGTTGTTTGTTTGTTTGTTTGTTTGTGGTTGGTTGTCATCTGACTGACTGGTGGAGAGTCATGTTTCATGCTGATAGCTGGCAGGAGGGGTAGTGAAGGGGCACAGCCAACCTTAGAGGATCCTAGAGGTGGAGACCTCTCAAAGGTCAGACAACTACCAAGGCATCAGGTAGTTGTCCAGGGATAGTTGCTATATTTTGTTTATCTTTTCTTTATTTCTTGGTTTTGTTTGTTTGTTATTTGTTTGTTTGTGGTTGGCTGTCATCTGATTGACTGGTGGCGGTGTCGCCTTGCATGCTGATGGCTGGCACGAGGGGTAGTGAAGGGGCACAGCCAACCTGAGAGGTGCCCAGAGCTGGGGACCTCTTGAAGTCAGACAGCTACCAAGGCATCAGATAGTTGTCTAGGGATTGTTTGTTTGTTTGTTTGTTTGTTTTTGGGAGTTGGTTGTCATTTGGCTGTCAGGCGGAGAAGTCACTTTGCATGCTGATAGCTGACAGGAGGGGTACGTGAGGGGTCACAGCCAAGTTCTCAAGTAGTTGTCTGGAGATTGTTTCTTTATTTATCTTCATTTGTTTGATTTGTTTTTTTTTATTGGCATTTGGCTGTCATCTGGCCAACAGGAGGAGTCGCTCCGCATGCTGATGGCTGACTGGAAGTCAACACGCAGTATACTGCATCGTGATAGCTGTAGTATGTGTGCAGTACACCCGACTGAAGGCAATACCCTGGATGTGAAATGTAGATGTGATCAATCAGTGTATTGTTTTCAGTTGTTGCAGTAGTTATCAGCTGGCTGTAGCCTCTGGACTCAAACTCCTCCTTAATTAGTTTCCGGTCTGTCTTTAGCAGGTCCTCATTGAAGTCTCCACAGACAACGATAGGTTGGCAGTCCATCAAGGCCAAGGATTCCAACAGGTGGCCAAGGTTGAGACAAAAGGTGCTTTTGTTGTATTTGGGGGGCCTGTAGACAGTGGCTATGATCGCTTTGACTGGGGCCTCAACTCTGACGACTGCAAACTCGAGATCGGTGACATTGTGAACAAATGCCCTGGCATCTGCTTGCAGACATCTACTGTAGTAGACCGCGACTCCACCTCCCCTTTCAGTAGCAACGTCCTTAGCGTTGGTGTATGACACATGTCTGTTACGTGCAAACACATGGTATCCCTCCAGCTCGACACCAGGGGGAACCGAGGATCCAGCCAAATGGGTCTCTGTCATGCACAACACATCGGCATGCTGGAATTCGTGGTGTGCTTTTACGTCTCCAATGTGCGACATTAGTCCCTGTGTGTTGTGATGCACAATGTTCAATGTTGGGACAACGTTGTCTGCCGACTTGACAAAGTGCAACAGCGGTCTCGTCGCTTGGAACGAAGCGCGAATCATGCTCTCCATCGCCACCTTTATAGCTGGATTGGCATAAATCTTCTTCTCGTTGAAATCAGTGATTTTCAGACCGTGAAGGGACGTTGTTCGGCTCAGGGCTACATAGGCCATTCCGGGCTGAAATATTTGCTTGAGAGAAACCACTGCAGAGTCCATGGTCATGCCTTGCACTTTGTGGGCAGTACAACCAAAGGCAAGTTTGATGGGGAACTGCCGTCGCACCACCGATGATCTGGTCAGTCTCTCCTCAAACCTTTCGATGTACACCAGCTCATCAGCTGGTCCTTGAATATGCCTGCGGAATGTCCGACCTGCGGTGGGATTGTCCAATCGGACGCCAAGCAAATCCACAACAGTCTGCCCATTTGTCGTACTTGTGACAATGTTGGCTATGGTTCCAAAGGTCCCATTGACAATCCCATCTTCAACATTTAGATTCCTGATGACCATGACTCGCGCTCCTTCAGCAGCTTGGAAGGTTGCTGGCAACTCCCTAGAGTTGCTCTTAAAGGGATAAGACAAAGGCATCATCTCTTCCTTGTTTGCGTACTTCCGATAATCTTGAGCTGGGATCGTGAAAATCTGGGTGCCGAGCTCAGAGACAGCCACAGCGTTGTGGGCATCGACCTCTTTGTTTGTTGCAAAGATGTGTAGGACATCACGAGGACAGTCTTTGACTTCGGCCACAGCCTGTGAGAGAAGATGTCTGTCACTGGCACTCAGAGTGTCTGCCTTGCCCTTTACTCTCAGCCTGTTCAAGAGTTCAGCGAAAATGAGATCATCTTTTTGACGCATGATCTCAGTAAGGTCAACCATCTCAAAATCTGCCCAGACACCTGGCACAGCCTCATCGGCAATGCAGAGCGCCGTGCCTCTACCAACGGGAGACAGCTGGTAGAAGTCTCCAACTGCGAGGACTGACATGCCACCAAAGGGTTTCCTGTTGCCTTTGATCTGCTGGAATCTCAAGTTAACAAAGTTAAAGAGCTCCTTGGAGACCATTGATATCTCGTCAATGACCAAGATCTCTGCATAGGCCAATACCCCTCTCATGTCATCCAGTGCATTTCCGAGTGAAACATACTTGCTCGTCAAACTTCTGGGCAGCTTCAGCATAGAATGCAGGGTCTGTCCAGAGATGTTGAAAGCCGCAGTGCCGGTAAATGCTGACAGCAGCACCAACGGCTGAGTCATGTCTGCTTCATTGCGAAAACTGGGCAGCTGGCGCAGAATCTTGGTAGCCTCCTGATAAATGCACTTGATGACATGGGATTTGCCACAGCCAGCACCACCAGTGACAAAATAAAGGAAGGGCTCAGGGTCTTGCCGCAAGACGCGCTTCAAACACCATTGACGCACGGCGTAGAAGACGGACGCTTGCGTTTCATTGAGGCTCCGGTACATGCTCCTGACATAGTCCGGGCTCAGTTTGGGAGCATCGATCAGTGGCATCGCTTTATTGGTGTCGGGATGGACTTGGTATTCGGGAATCTCGTCTTGCTCCTGTTGCTCATGAGGATCACTGGGTTTTCGCTGGCTGATGCATTCCAAGCGGTCAACTTCGACCTCTGGCGCAAAGGTGTGCCACGCATTGAAAACTGGTCCTCCTTCCTCAAGCTTATCCAATGCCTTCTCCACAATTTTCCCCCGCCCTTCATATTTGTCCTTGTTCTTATCCACAATCACCTTCACATGGCAGCGGAAGCCAAACCTTGTCTTGGCGAGAGCATGTTTGTAGAATTGCTCATATGTGTTGTGGTCGTCGCTTTTCAGTTCGCTGTCTTCTCTGTGCGGAAAGTACAGTTTCAGCATCCCTCTGAAGTACTTCTCCCTGTTTTTCTGCTCAGAGAATCGAGTGAAGCGAATAACGGCGGCTCTTTCTAGCTTGGTCCTTTTCTGAACAAATCCCATGTCGTTCAACAGGGCCTGTGCTTTTTCCGAATCACTCTGTCTGGTGGACAGAACTCTGTATTCAGAAGTAAACTCAGCAAGACACATGAATTCGAACTCTGGCTCTTCCGGTCTGTTCAAGTACCTCTCGCCCCCACCTGGCATCCACACATTTACTGCGTCTGGGTCCATCCCCTTCAGTCTACTCATAGGATGACTCATTCTCAGGCCATCCTCATCGGTCTGTATGAAAATGACCTGACGCGTGCATTTTTTAAGCGGGAGACTGGTAACACGAGCCACAGACTCCTGAGCGCTGACTTCTCTGTGCTGAACGTATGCGTGCATGATGTGCTTCATTTCATCCATTTCTTTGGCATTCGGATTTGATTTGCGCACGTCTTCAACGACTGCGTTGAGGAGTTCGGACATCTCGTGTTCCGGTTTCGCCACGTAAGCCATCATGTACTGGGCACAAGAGGCATCATCTAGTATATACTGGATGTCCATGTTGGCGTCCCACACTCGAAGCAGATGGGGATTATACGCATTTATCCAGCAGTCATCAGGATCACGCTTCAGGTGAACGCAAGGTACAGTGCTAAGGTCAAAAACACAGTCCAGATATTCTTCCCGAGTCAGGTTGCATTTCTTGAGCAGTTCTGGCAGATCCTTAAATGAGGCTTTGGGGTCATTGAGCAGGTCCCTCAGTGGTGCCAGCTTTTTCTTGGCCTCCTTTTGCTTCAACGTCTCTTTCCAAGATCCTTTTCGCGCTTTGCCTTTGGCCTTAGCTTTCTGGCCACCGCCGGCATCATCTTTCTGGCCATCATCGTCATCATCTGAGGAGGATGAGGACAGATGTGGTGGAAGAGGAAATGTGATGATAGTCTCGTCCATGGGTAGTTTGGGGAACCCAAATCGACAATCCACATTTCCTTTCTTGCATGACCTTGAGTGGTTACGGCTGTGAACTTGAACGTCAGACACTTGGTTGTGAAGCTCGGGATCTGCGTGCTCGTCAGGCATCCTGCAACTGACGTACTTGTCAATGAAACGCGTAACGCCAGGATCCTGAGCATCTGGTGCGTCTTTCACCCAAACCATCATGTGAATGTGAGGGCTCCCACGAGCCTGGAACTCGACACGATAGAAGTAATCATCCACAATACCAACTGGATGCGCCTCTGACAGCAAAAAATCAACTGCAGCGTCCACTCTGTTTGCAAACATCCTCATGAGAGTGACAGGGTTGCTACGGAGGATTTCAGATTTTGCAACCCAGTCGAGCTGTGAAAAGTCCCCTTGTTCACCTTGTTGTGCTTTGATGGCCTTAATGACTTCTGGCCACCTCATCTCCGCAGCACTCAACGTAATGAACCAGTTGGGCCTTCCGAGCTGTCTGCACATAGCGTGGAGATCTTTAAGTGCCTTGCTCCAGAATGCTGGGGTGCCTCTGAGGGGCTGCATGAAGCGGGTCGCATCCCTGTTGCGGACCAGCTTTTCTACCTCTGCCTTGTCCTGAAGCATTTTGTTTGACAGCGTTCTTCCATCCTTGGTATATTTTTTCCCCTTCCGTGTCTGGATGGACATGCTGCTGGTAGCCAGGTGGGTTTCTGTCACAAACTGCGCAAAGAAGAGGTAGGTTTGGTCAGTGGCAAAGCGGGTATCGACAGAAAAGAGCCTAACATTGAAGTACCTACTTGGAGAACATTTGACTCGTCTGACCGCGTCTATCGTATTCTCACCAGTAGAAAATTGCACAGGAAACGCCATACTTTCAAGCTTGGGGACACTGAAGACACCCACAGGTCTGTTTCTCTGGGCTGGAGCGATGCTGAATACCCCCTCACCATACGATAAGATTTCCTCCGCAATATCTGGAGGCTGCATGCAAGAGTCAAAAATCAGACCGGGTCTAAGTTCTTCTTTGTCGCTAGACTGTGGTTCGCTAGGCTGCTGTTTACTAGACTGCTGTTCACCTGTTGCATCAGCAACAGATGACACAGCCGGATCTTGAGCATCTTCGATTGACTGTGGTTCGCTAGGCTGATGTTTGCTAGACTGCTGTTCACCTATTGCATCAGCAACAGATGACACAGCCACATCTTCTTGTGCACCTTCCTCATCACTAGACTGCTCATCTTGGAGGCGGTCAAACGTGGCATTTTCATTAATTACTATGTCACGGTATTCTGGATGTATCTCTTTCAGTTTCCTCAATGCTGCCAGCACATCAGTCATGTTCACCGTGTTGAAGTGCTGATATCCCTTGTACTTGATGTTCCGCTTCAGCTTAACCTGCAACAGCTGGTCGTCATGTCTGGACCTCGGGAGAGCATTCACTGTGGCTTCCACTTCCGACGGTACACACACAACTGGACCACGCACTGCCCTTTGGCGTCCTTTTGGCAATGGAATCACTTTAGCAAAGGGTAGGTACCTTGCGATAAGCTGCCTTTCCAGGAAATTCAACCGTTGCAGCTCTATGGGAATGGGTGCCGGTTCCAGGTTATTAGCAGCTGCTATGCATGGCATTTTTCCCATCATCAGGTTGTCGTGACAGCTGTAGCAGATATGCTCTTCCTTCCTCTCATCTGCAACCAAACATGGAGTTGTGCACTCACCATCACATACATGCACATACTTTCCTGTCAAGCAAGCAGTTACCAGTTGAGGGTTTACATGTGAGTACTTTGCCCTGTTGCACGATCTGACCTGATTGGGAAACATGGCTCTATGGCACACAGTACACACAGATGTGGGCCCTAATTTAATCCGTTCCCGGAACGCAGACATGCAAGCTTTCATAACATCTTCCATGTCACGTCGCAACTTTCGGTTTGCAATGTGTATGGATGTCCTCTTAATTCTCATAGCACACTGAAACTTGTGCCGGTCACGGAGTAGAGTATCTATGAGTCTCTGCATCTTCTTCTTGGTGCACCACTTAATATGTCGCCGCCTGAAATCAGCGTCCTTATGATATCGTTCATGTTGCTGCTTCTTGCGTTTTTCTTGGAAAACAGGATCAGTGTGCCATCTCTTTTTGTCATAGCTTTTCATTATGGCTAGTTTTCTTTCACGAAAGGAGGCATTTGTGTGCCATCTCTCTTTCTGTTTCCATTTATTTGTTTCTCGAAACACAGCATTTGTGCGCCATCTCTCTTTCTGCTTCTGATTGTGTGTTTCTCGAAAACCAGACTCCAAGCACCATCTCTTGTCCCAATGGATTTTCATTATGGCCTTTCGTCTTTCCCTAAAAACAAGATCTTTGCACCAGCGTGTAGCTATATATTCCTTCATTTGTTCCCTTCTCGAGTCTTGACGATTGGACGTTCTCAGGCCCTTTTGTGCTGGTGGTGCATTTTGGGCATTGCACTCAAGTTGTTTCTGCATAAGTTTTCGCTGATTTTTTCTCCGCCTCGCTTTGCTGATTTTGGAAAGACTATATGCAGGTGCTGCGAGTGTCCCACTGGAGTCATGGTCTGCGGGTGTCCCACTGGACTGGTCAAATAAGGGCACACTGAGAGTTGGTGCTGCAGGTGTCTCACTCGAAGAGTGGTCAGAGAAGGGCACACTGAAAGCTGGTGCTGGTGGTGCTTTGTCAATTTCAAAGACAACAGGCATGAGCTCATATGACGCATGAGCAGGACGGCCTTTGAGGACAACACGCAAGTGGCAGGCCAAGTCACTCACATTTTGGAAAGTCAGCATAATCGCTACTCCTCCAGATACCGGCATACCCCAGGCATTTCTTGAGTGGCTGTCAAAAAGTCCATAGCGTCCAGATCGGTCCCGGAACACTGCAAAGCATTCAGGATGAACCATCAACACAGCATGAGTGATATCCTTTGACAGGCACTGCAGCTGCTTGGCAAGGCAATAATTCTTCCCCTTCGATTTGTTCAAGGGACCAACTTTCAAGTCTGACATGTCCATACGCACAGTGTAAACATTGCTCTCGCCAAAGACCCGATTGGGCAACTGCTCCATGGTCAATAGATCTGACTGTTGTCCATTGTCCAAACGCAGATGTTGCATTGTGTCTTCATAAAGAACATCTCCCTGGACAAGAACTTTGTCAAGGCAGGCTGTGTCAAAATGAACCCCCTCATTGTGGTAGGCTAGAAAGGTTAGAGCCATGCAAGTGCACTGAGTGTTTGATCTTCCCGACTCAGGATTGGTTTGTATGTCACCTTGATAAATACTTGCCCTCACCGATAGTGGCGTTCGCTGCGGACTCTGCTCGTCTTGCCACTTGTTGCTCTGCAGACTCTGTTCTGTTTTCCACCTGTTGTCTGATCCAGGAGTCTTGCTGGAGCCATGATCAAGTGCAGAGGTAACACTGGAGCCATGGTCATTTGTTGCAGTAGCTGAGCTTGTTACATTTGTTGACAGTTCAGGGACCTTACCGGAGTGATGGTCAATTACAAAGGAAACAGGCACAAACTCATACATCGCCAAAGGTGAACGCTCTTTGAAAAGAGTGTGAAAGTGGTGGACCAAACCACTGAGATCCAGGAAAGTCAATAGAATGGCTTTCCCTTCAGGCATCGGCATACCTGACGCAGATCTTGAATGTGAGTCAAAAAGGCCGAAACGTCCTGTTGAGTCACGGAAGACTGCAAAGCATTCCGCTCAACTATCAGGAAAGCACGGGTCACATCTTGTGCCAGGCACTGCAGTTCCTGCTCCAGAAACTGCATACCGTCAGCTATGTCAGTGTGGTCTTTTGCTGATGGTTTCACATAACCAACTCTCACATGTTGTCTTTTGACACTATAGAAATTGCCCCCAGTGAAAACATGTGTTGGCATCTCCTCTATGGTCAAATTCCTGTAGGTAAGCCGTTCTTCATGGTTGTCCACAAAAAGCTGACGGATAGTGGCTTTGTAGAGATCATCCCTTGAATAAGGACTTTGTCAAGGGATGATGTATTGAAACACACTCCATCAGTGTCAAAACCAAGGAATGTTAGTGCCATGCAGGTGCACTGACTGTTTATCTTTCCTAAATGAGGCATATAGGGATTGACATATGATATGTCCGCTTGACAGATGCTTGCCCTTACAGACTGCACAGGTTGCTGACTCTGCCTCACTGCACTCTTCTCCCGGTGTTCCACATCTGCTTGGCAGATACTTGTCCTCACCGACTGCACAGGCTGCTGACTCTTCTTCACTGCCCTCTTCTCCTGATGTTCAACAGAAGACATCTGATCAACAACAGTACAAAACGGTTTCATCACCATTTGACAAATTTGCATGGCTTCCTCTTCAACAGTAAACAAATTAGGCATTTAGCTGGTGCTCTTAATCCAGAGCATGTGTCCTACTATAATGGGATAATATGCTAATAGGCGTAATAGTGTGATATATGCAATAGTGTAATAAGGCTAATAGTGTAATATATGCAATAGAGGTATACTGTAATAGGGTAATATATGTAATAGTGTCATAGTGTAACATGTGTAATAGGGTAATAGTGTCATAGTGTAACATGTGTAATAGGGTAACATGTGACATAGTGTCATAGTATAACATGTGTAATAGTTTCATAGTGTAACATGTGTAATAGTGTAATAGGGTAACATGTGAAATAGTGTCATAGTGTAACATGCGTAATAGTGTAATAGGGTAATATGTGAAATAGTGTCATAGTGTAACATGTGTAATAGCGTAATAGGGTAATATGTGTAATAGTGTAATAAATGTTAATTAGGGTAATCATGCATGTGATATATGCAATAGTGGTAATAGTGTAATAGGATAATAATGCTGTTGTGTAATATCTGCAATAGGTGTAATAGGCTAATATGTGTAATAATATAATGTATGTGCAATAATGTAATAGGGCAATTACACTATACAGCTATTTCATATACCCCACTCTTACCTTATTGCACATATATTACACTATTACACATATTAACCTATTACCCTATTACACATGTTACACTATGACACTATTACACATCTTGCCCTATTATACATGTTGCACTATAACACTATTACACACATTACCCTATTACGCTCTTACACATGTTACACTATTACATATATTACCATATTACACTATTACACGTTACATTAAGACACTATTACACATATTACCCTATTACACTATTACACATGTTATACCATGACACTATTACACATATTGCCCTATTACACTATTACACATGTTACACTATGACACTATTAAACATATTACCATATGACACTATTACACATATTATCCTATGACACTATTACACATGTTACACCATGACACTATTACACATATTACCCTATTACACTATTACACATGTTACACTATGACACTATTACACATATTACCCTATTACACTATTACACATGTTACACTATTACACTATTGCACATATTGCGCTATTACACTATTACACATATTACCCTAATACACTATTACACATGTTACACTATGACACTATTACCTATATTACCCTATTACAGTATACCGCTATTGCATATATTACACTATTAGCCCTATTACACTATTATGCCTATTAGCATATTATACCATTATACTAGGACACATGCTGCACTTGGTGCGTCTGCTTCAGATATACACTTATTGTGAAGGGCAGATGCACAGACAGACATTTCTGGGTGGCTTATGTTCGCTAACTATACGCAGCAAATGTAGCCCTGAAACAGCCCTTTACGATCAGTTTAATAACTCCTGATCCGTTTCATCAATTGAGAAACTTGAAGTGGTTTATGATAGCAAATACATGTAGGTCCATTTCCTGAAAATGGAAGATATGGTGATAAAGGGATCTTTGAGTTAAATAGTGAAATGTGCCAAAATGTTACACTTATGGTGCCTCATGAATACGTATATGTTGTAACTCAAGAATTGTAGTACATAGATACATGTACCAAATCGTCCGTAATGGCCAACTTTGTATTAACGTTCAATACATCTATGGGGCGTAAAATCAATGCATTTCAAGTTATGAAGGAAAAAACAACATTTCTGGGCAGACATCTTGGCTTTTGGGGGCCGCCATCTTGGAATTCAAGATACCTCCACATCCAAATATTTTTAGAATGTCTTTGGCTATGCGTGTACCAATTTTCACGCTTTTCTCAAAAGTACACAATCCCTCCTAATATGATAGTAGTATAAAATAGTACCGACCAATCAGGGAGGGGTTAGGCTAAGTTACGCCAATGGAAGTCAAGGACTCAAATCCGAGTCCAATGATATCACCCTTGTGTCTCTATAACATAGACACAAGGGTGATAGAGAGGAGAAATTATAGCAGGCACTGGTATCGACCAATCAGGAAATAGTACCGGTCAATCAGAAGAGAGAATGGGGCTAAGTTGCACCAATGAACGTCAAGGACTCAAAACAGAGTCCAAAGCTGCCACACATATGTATGTGGGACATAGCATTGAGGAGCTATGGCAGAAAATACTATCGACCATTCAGGAAATAGTACCGACCAATCAGAAGAGGGGTTAGGCTAAGTTACGCCAATGGACTATGCCAAGGACTCAAATCCGAGTCCAATGATATCACCCTTGTGTCTCTATGACATAGCATTGAAAAGTTATAGCAGGCAATAGCATCAACCAATCAGGAAATAGCACTGACAATTCAGAAGAGAGGACGGGGCTAAGTTACATGTGAGCATTAAGGACTCAAAACCGAGTCCAATGATACCACTCACGTCTCTCTACGATTTACCATTGAAAAGTTATCGCAGGAAACAGCATTGACCAATCAGAAGAGAGGACGGGGCTAAGTTACACCAATAAACGTCAAGGACTCAAAGCTGATGATACCACCCAAATGTGTCTATGACATAGCATTGAGGAGTTATGGCAGAAAATAGTATTGAGGTGCAAGTACCACTTCTTGTTTAGTGGCGAAGTCTGTTTAGTCACGCAATTTTACGAAAACTCACGATTTTGAAGATGTTTCAACGTCAACGGATCTTCCTGCTTCGAGGAGTTCGTCAAAATGCGACATTTGGAAATGGGCTAAACTGCACCAAAATGCAGCATTTATTTTGAAATAACTGACTTTCTTTTGGGTTTCGGACGCAGCACCAAGAGACTTTTCTTGAAGTTGCGACATGATACAGGTGTGTGCCGATCTTCGTGCATGTGCGTCAAATCGTATGGCAGGGCTTGAGGCACATGTTTTCTAGGGGGCACTATTTCACAATTAGGCCACCTCCACTTGTCACAATGCAAGCATGCAGTGTTGAATTGGCAAGCTACTTTTGCTGTATAGCTTCCCATGTAGCTTAGCTACATTTTTTAAAAGTAGCAAGTAGTGCAGCTTACTACATTTTCCAAATAGCTTGCCCATCACTGATATATATGTTAGAAATCAGACACATAGCAGTAAAGTGGCATAGCTAAGCGACTGTTGTAAACCTCCGTCGTCACAGTAGAGCCATGTCTCTACCTTTGTGCGACATAGCCTGAAGGCATGCAAACTCTGTTCAGTAACTCCAGATCAGTAAATGCCCTCCATTCCGTTTTGGTTCACACAAGGACGTGTGCCTCCATGTACACCTTTAATCATAATAAAGTAAAATTAAGTGTTTTCTGTTGTTTTTGTTTAGTGTGCTTACTATTCACCACCTGCCAAGAGTGGGTTAGATGGGAATGTCTTTTTGCTCTTTTTTTTCAACATGACATTATGCCCATGGCTTGTATAAATGCATGTATTACTTATACAATGATGTCACACTGCACTAATCATACCCAGTGAGCAAATATGCGAGTGGCACCAAAGATTTTTTTTCGAACAGACCAAAATAGCAACAACAACACAAAAAATTATGACTAAGAAAAAGTAATCTGGACTGCATGCCCCTTTAAATGCTACCAGTATACTGTATGCCTACATAGAGTAAAGAATCATTCAGAGATTTTCAGCAACCACTACCACCACCACAACCACCGCTCTTTCCAGCCCTCCACTCTGATTTCACTCACCACCTTTTAGGCTTAAGTCTACATAACCATGATATCTAAGTTACATACATTTAGACTTTAAATATGCCAAATGGACCCGACCGGGTCCATGCTCTGAAGTGTAGTATTGTAAGTAGTATATTTTTCAACAGGTGGTCGGGGAACCACCAGTGTTCTTGCAACTTAAAGGTTTTTCACCTCAAGGAACGCGAATATCCTCATTTGATGAGATATGTCAGAGACCTCATAAGAGAAGCATCATGCCGACGTGCTCATTCCGAGGCTTATAAGATAGAGTGTGAAGAGGTACATTTTTAGATTGTGGCGTTAGATTTGGAGTGAATTTGCAGTTTTCAATGGGCATACTACAGTTTTTGTGTGACATATGGGCTCCAGCTGCCATTATGAACATGCTTAATGTCAATATGAAAAGGAAATATTTTTTAAAAACACTTCAATGCAAAACATTGCATCCAAATTACCTTGTTGCTGTGTGGAACATCTGGGTGTCCCACATTGCTGGAAACATGGGACTGGATGGCAGCATCGATCACATCCAAGAAGTCACCGGGAAAAGACACAGGTTTTGGCCGGAAGGAACACTCAGCCAAGTCCACCTGTGGAGCAAAGTTAATGTCAAATCATACAAATCAATGACAATGGCAATATAATATTTGCTACATTTAGGATGTTGACATGTGACTTGACACTTCCACACCCCTCAGAAATTGTGGGTGAAGTTTCAAGTAAAAACACTGAAAGAAGGAAGCTAACAATAGAAATGGAACTATAGGGCAGCTACTATGTATTTTCTTCAGGCATG